>ML100924.1:0-72459 GCA_003697995.1 Taxidea taxus jeffersonii | reverse complement strand
AAATGTTTGGTAGAATTCCCCTGGGAAGCCATCTGGCCCTGGGCTTTTGTTTGTTTGGAGATTTTTGATGACTGTTTCAATCTCCTTACTGGTTATGGGCCTATTCAGGTTTTCTATTTCTTCCTGGTTCAGTTTTGGCAGTTGATATATCTCTAGGAAAGCATCCATTTCTTCCAGATTGTCGAATTTGTTGGCATAGAGTTGCTCATAATATGTTCTTATGATTGTTTGTATTTCTTTGGTGTTGGTTGTGATCTCTCCTCTTTCATTCATGATTTTATTTATTTGGGTCCTTTCTCTTTTCTTTTGGATAAGTCTGGCCAGGGGTTTATCAATCTTATTAATTCTTTCAAAGAACTAGCTCCTAGTTTCATTGATTTGTTCTGTTGCTTTTGGTTTCTATTTCATTGATTTCTGCTTTGATCTTTATTATTTCTCTTCTCCTGCTGGGTTTAGGCTTTCTTTGTTGTTCTCTCTCGAGTTCCTTAAGGTGTAGGGTTAGTTTGTGTATTTGATTAGGTTGTGTATTTGAGACCTTTCCTGTTTCTTGAGATAGGCTTGTATCGCTATATATTTTCCTCTCAGGACTGCCTTTTTTGTGTCCCACAGATTTTGGACCGTTGTGTTTTCATTATCATTTGTTTCCATGGTTTTTTTCAATTCTTCTTTAATTTCCTGGTTGACCCATTCATTCTTTAGAAGGATGCTGTTGAGCCTCCATGTATTTGTGCTCTTTCCACATTTCCTCTTGTGATTGAGTTCTAGCTTCAGAGCATTGTGGTCTGAAAATATGCAGGGAATGATCCCAATCTTTTGATACCTGTTGAGACCTGATTTATGACCCAGGATGTGATCTATTCTGGAGAATGTTCCATGGGCACTAGAGAAGAACGTGTATTCTGTTGCTTTGGGGTAGAATGTTCTGAATATATCTGTGATGTCCATCTCGTCCAGTGTGTCATTTAAGACCTTTATTTCCTTGTTGATCTTTTGCTTGGATGATCTGTCCATTTCAGTGAGGGGTGTGTTAAAGTCTCCAACTATTATTGTATTCTTGTCAATGTGTTTCTTTGATTTTGTTATTAATTGGTTTATATAGTTGGCTGCTCCCATGTTAGGGGCATAGATATTTAAAATTGTTAGATCTTCTTGTTGGACAGACCCTTTGAGTATGATGAAGTGTCCTTCCTCATCTCTTATTATAGTCTTTGGCTTAAAATCTAATTGATCTGATATAAGGATTGCCACCCCAGCTTTCTTCTGATGTCCATTAGCATGGTAAATTGTTTTCCACCCCCTCACTTTCAATCTGGAGGTGTCTTCAGGTCTAAAATGAGTTTCTTGTAGGCAGCATATGGATGGGTTTTGTTTTTTTATCCATTCTGAAACCCTGTGTCTTTTGATTGGGGCATTTAGCCCATTTACATTCAGGGTAACTATTGAGAGATATGAGTTTAGTGCCATTGTATTGCCTGTATGGTGATTGTTACTGTATAATGTCTCTGTTCCTTTCTGGTAATACTTTTAGGGTCTCTCTTTGCTTAGAGGACCCCTTTCAATATTTCCTGTAGAGCTGGTTTGGTGTTTACAAACTCTTTCAGTTTTTGTTTGTCCTGGAAGCTTTTAATCTCTCCTTCTATTTTCAATGATAACCTAGCTGGATAAAGTATTCTTGGCTGCATGTTTTTCTCGTTTAGTGCTCTGAATATATCATGCCAGTTCTTTCTGGCCTGCCAGGTCTCTGTGGATAAGTCTCCTGCCAATCTAATATTTTTACTATTGTACGTTACAGACTTCTTGTCCCGTGCTGCTTTCAGGATTTTCTCTTTGTCACTAAGACTTGTAAATTTTACTATTAGATGGCGGGGTGTGGGTCGATTCCTATTGATTTTGAGGGGTGTTCTCTGGGCCTCCTGGATTTTGATGCTTGTTCCCCTTGCTATATTAGGGAAATTCTCTACAATAATCCTCTCCAGTATACCTTCTGCTCCTATTTCTCTTTCTTCTTCTTCTGGAATCCCAATTATTCTAATGTTGTTTCGTCTTATGGCATCACTTATCTCTCGAATTCTCCCCTCGTGGTCCAGTAGTTGATTGTCTCTCTTTTGGTCTGCTTCTTTATTCCCTGCCATTTGGTCTTCTATATCACTAATTCTGTCTTCTGCCTCATTTATCCTAGCAGTAAGAGCCTCCATTTTTGATTGCACCTCATTAATAGCTTTTTTTATTTCAACTTGATTAGACTTTATTTCTTTTATTTCTCTAGAAAGGGTTTTTATTTCTCCTGACAGGGTTTCTCTAATATCTTCCATGGCTTTTTCGAGCCCGGCTAGAACCTTGAGAATCGTCATCCTGAATTCCAGATCTGACATATTACCAATGTCTGTATTGATTAGGTCCCTAGCCTTCGGTCCTGTCTCCTGCTCTTTTTTTTGTGGTGAGTTTTTCCGCCTTGTCATTTTGTCCAGATAAGTATCCTCTGTTCTCCTTGTTAAGTGAACTTGGTCTTGGCTGTATTTCTTTGATCTTCTGGGGGGAGGGGCCTGTTGTAGTGATTCTCAGGTGTCTTTGCCCCAGGCGGAGTTGCACTGCCCTTACCAGGGGCCGGGCTAAGTAATCCTCTCAGGTTTGCTTTCAGGAGCTTTTGTTCCCTGAAGGCGCTTTCTGTAGAGTTCTGGAGGACGGGAATGACAATGACGGCCTCCCAATCTCCGGTTCAGAGGAGCCGAGAGCTAGGGGCCCCAGTCTTCAGTGCGCCTTCAGAGAAAAGCGTTTAATCCCTCCAGTCTCCCTAGCCCACGTTTGCGCCGGAGACTGCGTGCGCGCGCCCGCCTGCAGACACCACGCGCCCACAGACACCGCGGGCCCGCCGACACTGCGCGCACCCGCAGACCGCGCGCGCCCACAGACCGCGCTCAGAGAAAATCGTGCGTAAGCAGTCCCATCTCACTGGCTTTTGGGAGTGCTCCGAGCTCACCCAGCCTGTGACCAAGCGTCTCTGTCTCTGGCAGAGTCCCACCTGGAGTCTCCGGACCCCGTAGATCCCTGAGCTCTCCCGGGTCGGAGTCTCCCCGGATCTTGTGGGGACCCCTCGCACAGAGCACCGGCCCGTGCCACAGACCATGGCTCTAGGAAACCTCGGCTCTGTCTCCGCAGCCGGTTTCCCTGCTCTAATATCTGTGAGCTCTGCGACACTCAGATACCCCTGATCCTTCTGTGACCCTGTGGGACCTGAGTCCACACTGTCCCCGCGAGGTCTTTACCCCAGTTTAGCCTCTGGAGTGATGTCCCTCCCTGGAGCAGACTTTTAAAAGTCCTGATTTTGTGCTCCGCCGCTTGCTGGGAGACGCCCCCCCCCGCCCCGGGGTCTCTCTTCCTGTCGCATTGGATTCACTTCTCCACTGGTCCTACCTTTTAGAAAGTGGTCGATTTTCTGTTTCTAGAATTGTTGTTTTTCTTCTCTTCAATCTCCTGTTGGATTCGTAGGTATTTGGAATGGTTTGATAGGCTATCTAGCTGATCTCCAGCTGCCTGATGTCGTCTCAGCCTGCTGCTTCTCCGCCATCTTGACTCCTCCCCATTATTTGGAGATATTTTAAGTCCTTTGCATTTCAACATAATATTTAGAATCAGCTTTTCAATTTTACCCCCCCCCAAATCTGCTGGCTTTGATAGGATTTGAATTTATATATGAGTTTGAGGAGAATTGACACCTTTATAATACTGAGTCTTTCAATCCATGAACATGACCTATCTTAATTTAGGTTTTATTTAATTGATCTCAACCATGTCTTACTGTTTCCAGAGTAGAGGTCTTTCATTAGATTTACTTATAAGTTTTTTGGGGGGAGGTGTTATTATAAATGTATTTTTATAACTTTTCATTTCCTTATTTTTATGCTGGTGTATAGAAATATAATAGGTTTTTATGTATTGACCTTACATGCAGTAAATTTCCTAAATTCCTATTATTTTTAGTAGTGTCTAGATTCTTTTGGATTTTGTATGTATATGATTTTGCCATCTGTGACTAATAACCTGTTTACTTCTTCCTTTCCAATCTTATGTCTTTTATTTTATTTCATTCACTTATTATATTTGCTAGGATTTCCAGTATAATGTTGAATACAAGTGAAGAGAATGAATATCTTTTTTCTTGTTCCCAATCCTGAGTGGAAAGCATTTTATATTTTACCATTAAGAATGCTTTTATCTAGAGATATTTTATAGATACCTTTACCAAATTAAGAAAGTCTCCTTCTATTCCTAGTTTTCTCAGAATTTTCTTTTTTTAAGCTATGAATAAGCGTTGAATTTTATCAAATGCTTTTTTATCATTATTTTTAAAAAGATATTATTTACTTATTTGTCAGAGAAAGAGAGAGCATAGTCAAGGAGAGCGGCAGGCAGGACAAGCAAAGGGAGAAGCAGGCTCCCCACTGAGCAAGGAGCCCTGTGCAGGACTCAATCCCAGGACCTTGTGATCATGACCTGACCTGAAGGCAGATGCTTAACTGACTAAGTCACCTATGCATCTCAGAATTTTATCAAGTGCTTTTTTTGCGCCTACTGAGATGATTGTGTGATTTTTTCTTCTTTGGGTAATGTGGTAACTTACACTGATTTTTCAATATTAAATTAACATTACATTTCTAGCATAAATTCTATTTGATCATGATATAGTATCCTTTTCAATTTGCTTATATTTTGTTTAGGATTTTTGCATCTATGTTCATAAGAAAGATTGGTCTGTACTCTTCCTTTCTTGTAATGTCCTTGCTGGGTAAGGGTAAGAACCATCTTGATTCTAATCAAGGCTATCTCCCTCAAAAAATGAGTTGGGAAGAATTTCCTTTTTTCTATTCTCTGAAACAGTGTGCCTGAAACAGATATTATTTCCTTCTTAAAATTCCTTTTGACTATTGCTTTAGCTTCATCATATAAGAAATTTTGATAAGTCACATTTTAATTATCATTCATTTCCAAGTATTTTCTAACTTTCAAGTTCTTTTTTTTAACCTAGGAACCATATAGAAGTATGTTGTTTAATTTCCCAGACATTTGGGGTTACTTTAAGTTATTATAGATTTCTAGTTTAATTTCACTATAGTCAGAAAACATACTATAAAGTTAAATACTTAGAAATTTGTTGAGATTTGCTTTTTGAATCAGATTATGGTCTATTTTGATAAGCTCTTCCATGTGCTTTTGGGAAAAATGGGCATTCTGTAGTTGTTAGGAATAGTGTTCTATATATGTTAGGCCAAGTTGGTTGATCACATTATTCAGATCCTCTTTATTCTTATCAATTTCTTGTCTGTTTGTTCTTTCAGTTACTGATAGAGTTCTGTTAAGATCTCCAGCTATGATTGTGAATTTGTTTATTTCTTTTTTTCTTCTTTCTTTCTTTCTTTCTTTCTCTTTTTTTAGTTCTGTCAACTTTTGCTTTATGTATTTTAAAACTATGTCATTTGCTGAATACAAATTTAGGATTGTTATGTCATTGTCATTATAAAACGCCTTTTCTACAGCACCTATATTTTCTCTAATATTTCTTGCATCAAATCTACTTTTTTATGACATTAGCTGTGGTATACTGGTATTTAAATATTGAAAAAATAAAGCAAAATAAATACAACACAGTACAATGCCTGGCACATAGAATTTACTTAATAAACAAAAAATTTTAAAAAACAAGCATTTAATAAACAAAAAATTTATTTAACAAACAAATAATGTGCTTCCCCTTCTCTTCCACTCACCCAAACCTTAACTTTGTGGTGAGAGATAAGAGAAAAACCAACAAGCTAGAGAAAGCTGGGGCTTTATATTAGATGGTATCAAGAATGACCAGGATGTGTTTTAAGGACATGAATACTTAAGAGTCAGTTTTAAACTGTTTGTCATGTTGTACCCCAATATGACTCCTGCCTCTACCTCCCAGTTCATTACCTTTTTTAGTAATGGCCATTAAGAAACAGGCATTCATACACTATTGATGTTAGAAAAATTGGTATAAATGCTTTGAAGGGAAATGTTTACCAAAATTTATGTGTGTATGTCTTTTAACATAGCAATTCCACTCCTAGGAATTTACCCTACAGATATACTCATGCAGGTGCACAAGATTATATGTACAAGCATAATATAACTTGTCCCTCAAAGCCTACTTTATAATAGCAAGAAACAGAATTACTCAAATGTCCTTTAGTAAAGGAATAACTAACTAAGCTCATTTATTTCACATCTAGTTTATTTATCACATCCTACTTAACCATCTGTATTTTTATGATAGCATGTATTGCTTTTTTAATTGAAACACATTTATATATAAAAATTTTGAATTAAAGACCATTTTTTGAAATCCTAACATGTTCTCATAAGAGTCCTGTCTTCTCTACCCTAAATTTCTAATTTTTTTTTATTACTTTTCTATTCCACTCTCTTTTTTTCCTTTCATCTTCTCCATCTTCTTGCTTATTTCCTATACTGGTATGAAGAGAGCTCATGTCAATTTTAGAAAAGTTCCTTTAGTATGTTTGTTAACTTATATTGCTTCTGCTCCACAGAGCCAGGGAGGTAGAAAGCAATTGCCCACTGTACTGGATGGCTTCCTCCTTCTTGTGCCCTTGAGGAAGTTGTTCTCAGAAAGCAGCATTTTTTATAAGACCGCCTGTAGATAAGAGGGAGTGGGAAGTAAAATTAGCCACAATCTGGGTCACTCTCCACCCAACCCAGGAACCATCTTGCTGATAAGAGTTAGATATTCTAAATGCAAGAGGGATTTATAGAGGGAGGCAGTCCTTTTGAGCCTCAGAGTCAGGCTCTAATTACCTCCATGGATATGAGCTTATGTTTCTGTACGCTTGAGTGCTTCTCTCTCTATCATCGTGTCATACTCTATAATCAATATCCTTAACTTTCATGTTATTTTGTCTCTCTCTTTGTGCCTAATCTATGCTTTTTCTATATCCTAAGATACACAATAAATCAGATTCTCATTTCATCAGAGCCCATTTCTCATCTGACTTTCCCTCTGCTTCTATTCCTCATTTCCCTATATTTTAAATTCATAAATCATCACACAGACCTTATTATGTAATGTACCATCCTCCAACTTTATATTCATTTCCCTTTTTAAGCTTTTCGTCAACTAGATTTTCTACCAGCATTTTGAGTCTGGATCCTCTAACATAGACCATCCTTATTTAAATTATTTTTTCTCTTCATTCTTGTATTTTCAACCACACTTAAATCTGCCTCACAGTTTTGTGTCCCCTATTCCCCTCACTAAGGCCACTTTTTCTTATATTAATGTATCAAATATCCTTACAAATGACCCCTTTCACTTTCCTTCTATAAAGTAGGGTTTCTCGGTCTTGGAACTATTGACATTTTGGCTGAGTAATTCTTTTTTGTGGGGCTGTCCTATACATTGTAGGATGTTTAGCAGGATCCTTTGCCTCTACTCACTAGAGAACTCCCTTGCTTGTGAAACAAAAATGTCCACAGGTATTGCCAAATGTTCCCTGAAAGGGTAAAATCACCTCTGGTTGAGACCAATTGCTATGAAGATTGCTATAAAGGTAAGGATATAATAAGTTCATTCATATTGTTTCTTTGAGTTAACATTTATGTACAATAAAATGCACAGATCAAATGTACACAAATAAATGAATGTTGACAAATGTATACACCCATGTAAACCACCATCCCAATCAATATATATAAATTTTCATTACTTCAGAAAGCCTCCTTGTGCCCCTTCCAGGCAACTCCAACACTTCTGCTCTGAGACAACCAACCACTATTAGATTTCTATGTCCAAAGAATATTATTGTTCTTGAACTTCTTATAAGTGTAGTCTTACAGTGTGTGTTCCTTTGAGTCTGACTTCTTTAGCTCAAGACAATCTTTAGCTGAGATGCATATACATTGTAGCATGTATCAGTTGTTTGTTTCTTTTTGCTGCTGAATGGTAGTTACTTGTGAATTCATATAAATAGCAACATTTATTTATCCATTCTTTTAATAGAAACTTGATTGTTTCCTGTTTGGGGTTATTATGAATAAAGTGGCTATAAAAATTCTTTTTTTTTTAGAAGATTTTATCTATCTATTTGAGAGATAGAGAGTATAAGCAGGGAGAGCAGCGGAGGGAGGGGAGAAGCAGACTCTCTGATGAGTAGCGAGCCTCACATGGGGCTCCATCCCAGGACCCTGGGATCATAACCTGAGCCAGAGGCAGATGCCTAACTGACTGAGCCACCCAGGTGCCCCTAAAGTGGCCATAAAAATTCTTGAGGAAGTTTTTTGGTGGACATCTTTTCATCTCTTTGGAAGTGGAATTGCTGGGTCATGAGTTAGATATATACATAGCTTTAAGAAACTTCAAGCAGTATTCCAAAATGGTTGCACATTCACCAATGTAGGAAACTTTCAATTGCTCCATATCCTTGTTGACATTTCTTATTGTCAATCTTTATTCTGTAGTTGTTCTGATGGGAATGGAGATGTATTTCATGATATTTATTATTTTCTTTTGTTGATGACTGGTGGTGTTGATAGCCTTTCTATGTATGTTCTTATTGGCCATTTATACATCCTTTTTGAGAAGTGTCTGTTTAAATATTTTGCCCATTTTTATTGGGTTCTTTGCCTTTTTATTACTGATTTATAACAGTATTTTAATTTTATTTATAATTTATAAAATACTACATATTTTATTTATAATAATTTTTACATATTCTAGATAAGACTTCTTTGTCATATATACATCTTGTGAATATTTCTTCCACTCTAGCTTGCCTTTTCATTATTAGCAGTGTCCTTTCATGAACACAAATATTTAGTGTTTTTTTTTATAAATTTTATTTATTTATTTAACAGATAGAAATCACAAGTAGGCAGAGAGGCAGGCAGAGATAGAGAGAGAGCAGAGGAAGCAGGCTCCCTGGCTGAGCAGAGAGCGCGATGTGGGGCTTGATCCCAGGACCCTGAGATCATGACCTGAGCTGAAGGCAGAGGCTTTAACTCACTGAGCCACCCAGGCGCCCCCATAAAGATTTAGTTTTGATGCAGTCCAGCTTATTTTTTTCTTTTATGCTTAGTGTTTTCTCTGTTCTAAGAAACCTTTCTACACTATAGTTGTGAAGACATTATATTTTTTCTAGAAGTTTATATCTTAATTCTATTTTATATGATTCATCATGAATTTGTATTTTTATAAGGTAGGAGTAAAATTATTTTCCCAAACTACATTTAGTTATTCCAACATCATTTATTGAAAAGAACTCTCCTTTATCAATTGAGTTGCCTTCCCCCATTTGCCTTCCCCACACACCTTTGAAGAAAATCTATTGACCATATGTGTATCAGTCTCTTTCTGGACTCTATATTCTGGGATGTTTTATGGCCTACCTCATGATCTTATTTGGTGTCTGTTACATGAGTGCGTAAAAAGTATGTGCACTGTGCAGTAGTTGGTCACAGTATTTTATAAATGTCAAGGTTGAATTAGTTGATAATGTTCAAATTCTTGTTCCATTGTTGAATGATATTCCATTCTTATTGAGTCTTTCCATCTAGTTGCCACAATTTTTGACAGTGGGAGATTTATATATCCAAGGTTGATTGTTAGTTTGTCTATTTCTCCCTTTAGCTTAGCCAAATTTTATTTCTGGTATTTTGAAGCTCTGTTAATAGGTACATGCATATGTAGGATTTGTATATCTTCTTAGCAAATTTATGTTTATCCTTATAAAATGACACTCTTTTCTCTCTTTTCTCAAGGCCTGTTTTGTCTTATAGTAATGTACTAATACCAGCTATCTTATGCTTAGAATTTACGTAATATACTATTTCCTTGTTTCATTTTTGACTTCTATGTCATTGCATTTACTTATTTATTTTTAATTAATTAAAAATTTTTATTAACATATAATGTATTATTAGCCCCAGGGGTAAAGGTGTGTGAATCGCCAGGTTTACATTTCACAGCACTCATCATAGCACTACCTTCCCCAATTTCCATAGCCCCACCACCCTCTTCCTACCCCCGTCCCCCAGGCAACCCTCAGGTTTTTTTGTGAGATTGAGAATCTCATGGTTTGTCTCCCTCCCGATCCCATCTTGTTTAATTTATTCTTTTCCTACCCTCCCTCAAACCCCCATGTTGCCTCTCAACTTCCTCATATCAGGGAGATCATATAATTGTCTTTCTCTGATTGACTTATTTCGCTAAGCATAATACCCTCTAGTTCCATCTACGTTGTCACAAATGGGAAGATTTCATTTCTTTTGATGGCTGGTTAGTATTCCATTGTATATATATACCACTTCTTCTTTATCCATTCATCTGTTGATGGACATCTAGGTTCTTTCCATAGTTTGACTATTGTGGACATTGCTGCTATAAACATTCAGGTGCACATGCCCCTTCGGATCACTACATATTTATATTTAGGGTAAATACCCAGTAGTGCAATTGCTGGGTCATAAAGTAGCTCTATTTTCAACTTTTTGAGGAACCTCCATGCTGTTTTCCAGAGTGGCTGCACCAGCTTGCATTCCCACCAACAGTGTAGGAAGAGTCTCCTTTCTCTGCATCCTTGCCAGCATCTGTCATTCCCCGACTTGTTAATTTTAGCCATTCTGACTGGTGTGAGGTGGTATCTCATTGTGGTTTTGATTTGTATTTCCCTGATGCCCAGTGATGTGGAGCACTTTTTCATGTGTCTGTTGGCCATCTGGATGTCTTCTTTGTAGAAATGTCTGTTCATGTCCTCTGCCCATTTCTTGATTGGATTATTTGTTCTTTGTGTGTTGAACTTGACAAGTTCTTTATAGATTTTGGATACTAGCCCTTTATCTGATATGTCGCTTGCAAAGATCTTCTCTCATTCTGTCAGTTGTCTTTTGGTTTTGTTAACTATTTCCTTTGTTGTGCAAAAGCTTTTGATCTTGATGAACTCCCAATAGTTCATTTTTTGCCCTTGCTTCCCTTGCCTTTGGGGATATTCCTAGGAAGAAGTTGCTGCGGCTGATGTCGAAGAGGTTGCTGCCTGTGTTCTCCACAAGGATTTTGATGGATTTAATTCTCACATTGAGGTCCTTCATCCATTTTGAGACTAATTTCAAGTGTGGTATAAGAAAATGGTCCAGTTTCATTTTTCTGCATGTGGCTGTCCAATTTTCCCAACACCATTTGTTGAAGAGACTGTCTTTTTTCCATTGGACATTCTTTCCTGCTTTGCCAAAGATTAGTTGACCATAGAGTTGATGGTCTATTTCTGGGCTTTCTATTCTGTTCCATTGGTCTATATGTCTGTTTTTGTGCCAGTACCATACTGTCTTGATGATGACTGTCTTGATGATTTGTAATAGAGCTTGAAGTCTGGAATTGTGATGCCACCAACTTTGGCTTTCTTTTTCAACATTCCTCTGGCTATTTGGGGTCTTTTCTGGTTCCATATTAATTTTGGGATTATTTCTTACATTTCTTTGAAAAAAAATGGTATTTTGATAGATATTGCATTAAATGTGTAGATTGCTTTGGTAGCATAGACATTTTCACAATATTTGTTCTTCCAATCCATGAGCATGGAACATTTTTCCATTTCTTTGTGTCTTCCTCAATTTCTTTCATGAGTACTTTATAGTTTTCTGAGTATAGATTCTTTGCCTCTTTGGTTAGGTTTATTCGTAGGTATCTTATGGTTTTGGATGCAATTGTAAATGGGATTGACTCCTTAATTTCTTTCTTCTTTCTTGTTGGTGTAAAGAAATGCAACTGACTTCTGTGCATTGATTTTATATCCTGACACTTTACTAAATTCCTGTACAAGTTCTAGCAGATTTGGAGTGGAGTCTTTTGGGTTCCACATAAACTATCATATCATCTACAAAGAGTGATAGTTTGAGTTCTTTGCTGATTTGGATGTCTTTAATTTCTTTCTGTTGTCTGATTGCTGAGGCTAGGATTTCTAGTACTATGTTGAATAGCAGTGATGATAATGGATATCCCTGCTGTGTTCCTGACCTTACATGAAAAGCTCTCATTTTTCTCCATTGAGAATGATATTTGCTGTGGGTTTTTCATAGATGGCTTAATGATATTGAGGTATGTACCCACTATTGCTACACTTTGAAGAGTTTTGATCAAGAAAGGATGCTGTACATTGTCAAACGCTTTTTTAGCATCTACTGAGAGTATTATGTGGTTCTTATTCTTTCTTTTATTAATGTATTGTATCACATTGATTGATTTGTGGATGTTGAACCAACCTTGCAGCCCCGGAATAAATCCCACTTGGTCGTGGTGAATAATCCTTTTAATGTACTGTTGGATCCTATTGGCTAGTATTTTGGTGAGAATTTTCGCAATTCTGTTCATCAAGCATATTGGTCTGTAATTCTCTTTTTGATGGAATCTTTGTCTGGTTTTGGGATCAAGGTAATGCTGGTCTCATAAGATGAGTTTGGAAGTTTTCCTTCCATTTCTATTTTTTGGAACAGTTTCAGGAGAATAGGTACTAATTCTTCTTTAAATGTTTGGCAGAATTCCCCTGGGAAGCCGTCTGGCCCTGGACTCTTGTTTGTTTGGAGATTTTTGATAACTGATTCAATCTCCTTACTGGTTATGGGTCTGTTCAGGTTTTTTATTTCTTCCTGGTTCAGTTGTGGTAGTTTATATGTCTCTAGGAATGCATCCATTTCTTCCAGATTGTCAAATTTGCTGGCATATTGTTGCTCATAATATGTTCTTATAATTGTTTGTATTTCTTTGGTGTTGATTGTGATCTCTCCTCTTTCATTCATGTTTTTATTTATTTGGGTTCTTTCTCTTTTCTTTTTGATAAGTCTGGCCAGGGGTTTACCAATCTTACTAATTCTTTCAAAGAACCAGCTCCTAGTTTCATTGATATGTTCTACTGTTTTTTGGTTTCTGTTTCATTGATTTCTGCTCTGATCTTTATTATTTTTCTTCTGCTGCATTTAGGCTTTCTTTGTTGTTCTTTTTCCAGTTCCTTTAGGTGTAGGGTTAGGTTGTGTATTTGAGACCTTTCTTGTTTCTTGAGAAAGGCTTGTATCACTATATATTTTCCTCTCAGGAATGCCTTTGCTATATCCCACAGATTTTGAACTGTTATGTTTTCATTATCATTTGTTTCCATGATTTTTTTCAATTCTTCTTTAATTTACTGGTTGACCCATTCATTCTTTAGAAGGATGCTCTTTAGCCTCCATCTGTTTGGGTTCTTTCCAAATTTCCTCTTGTGATTGAGTTCTAGCTTCAGAGCCTTGTGGTCTGAAAATATGCCGGGAATGATCCCAATCATTTGGTACTGGTTGAGACCTGATTTGTGACCCAGGATGTGATCTATTCTGGAGAATGTTCCTTCTGCACTCGAGAAGAATGTGCATTCTGTTGCTTTGGGATGGAATGTTCTGAATGTATCTGTGATGTCCATCTGGTCCAATGTGTCATTTAAGGCCTTTATTTCCTTGTTGGTCTTTTGCTTGGATGATCTGTCCATTTCACTGAGGGGGATGTTAAAATCCCCTACTATTATTGTATTATTGTCAATATGTTTCTCTGATTTTGTTATTAATTGGTTTATATAGTTGGCTGCTCCTATGTTAGGGGTATAGATATTTAAAATTGAGTATGATGTAGTGTCCTTCCTCATCTCTTATTATAGTCTTTGGCTTAAAATCTAATTTATCTGACATAAGGATTGCCACCCCAGCTTTCTTTTGATGTCCATTAGCATGGTAAATTGTTTTCCACCCCCTCACTTTCAATCTGGAGGTGTCTCCAGGTCTAAAATGAGTTTCTTGTAAACAGCATATTGATAGGTTTTGTTTTTTTATCCATTCTGATACCCTGTGTCTTTTGGTTAGGGCATTTAGCCCATTTACATTCAGGGTAACTATTGAGAGATAAGAATTAGTGCCATTGTATTGCCTGTAAGGTGGCTGTTGCTGTATATTGTCTCTGTTCCTTTCTGGTCTACTATTTGTAGGCTCTCTCTTTGCTTTGAGGACCCCTTTCAATATTTCCTGTAGAGCTCGTTTGGTGTTTACAAATTCTTTTAGCTTTTGTTTGTCTTGGAAGCTTTTTATCTCTTCTATTTTCAATGATAGCCTAGCTGGATATAGTATTCTTGGCAGCATGTTTTTCTCATTTAGGGCTCTGAATATATCATGCCAGTTCTTTCTGGCCTGCCAGGTCTCTGTGGATAAGTCTGCTGCCAATCTAATATTTTTACCATTGTATGTTACAGTCTTCTTGTCCTGGGCTGCTTTCAGGATTTTCTCTTTGTCACTAAAACTTGTAAGTTTTAATATTATGTGACGGGTGTGGACTTATTCTTATTGATTTTGAGGGAAATTCCCTGCACCTCTTGGATTTTGATGATTGTTCCCTTTGCCATATTAGGGAAATTCTCTACAATAATTTGCTCCAATATATCTTCTGCTCCCCTCTCTCTTTCTTCTTCTTCTGGAATCCCAATTATTCTAATATTGTTTTGTCTTATGGTATCACTTATCTCTCAAATTCTCCCCTCGTGACTCAGTAGTTGTTTGTCTCTCTTTTGCTCAGCTTCTTTATTCTCTGTCATTTGGTCTTCTATATCACTAATTCTCTCTTCTGCCTCATTTATCCTAGCAGTAAGAGCCTCCATTTTTTACTGCACCTTATTAATAGCTTTTTAAATTTCAGCTCGGTTAGATTTTAGTTCTCTTATTTCTCCAGAAAGGGCTTTTATTTCTCCACACAGCGTTTCTCTAATATCTTCCATGCCTTTTTCAAGCCCAACTAGCACCTTGAGAATCATCATTCTGAACTCTGGATCTGACATATTACCAATGTCTGTATTGATTGGGTCCGTAGCCTTCAGTACTGCCTCTTGTTTTTTTGTTTTTTTTGTGTGTGTGTGGTGAGTTTTTCTGCTTTGTCATTTTATCCAGATAAGAATATATGAAGGAGAGAATAACATGCTAAAAGGGTGGCAAATACCCCAGAAAAATGTGTGTTAATCAAATCACAAGAGGCCTCAAATCATGGGGTGGGTGGGGGAAGAAAGGAGGTAAAAAGAAGTTAAAATTTTAAAAAAAAAGAAGATACAGATATTAGACTGGTAAATAGAATAGAGCCACTCACTTAATTTTGGGAGTACTTTGGTCTCTTAGAAGAAACTACCTCCTAAAATTTTAAAGAAAGAAAAACGTGTGTGTGTGTGTGTGTGTGTGTATGTGTGTATACACACACAAAAAAATAAGGGTAAACACAATGAAGGGATGGAATATGACTGTAAAGATGAAAATTTTAAAAAAATTCTAAAAAAGGAGTTGATAAGATAAGTTGGTTGGGAAAAGAAAGAAAAAGAAAGTGGAGAGAATTTGCTCAGGCTGGAGACTAGAACAAAGCCCTATGCTAGATTTAGAGTGTATTTTGATCTATTAGAATAAGTTGTATCCCAAAATTTTTTAGAAGAAAAAACCCTATGTGTATACAAAAAATAAAGTTAGGGACGCCTGGGTGGCTCAGTGGGTTAAGCCGCTGCCTTCGGCTCGGGTCATGATCCCAGTGTCCTGGGATCGAGTCCCACATCGGGCTCTCCGCTCGGCAGGGAGCCTGCTTCTCCCCTCCCCTCTCTGTCTGCCTCTCTGCCTACTTGTGTGATCTCTGTCAAAAAAAAAAAAATAAAGTTAGATACAATGAAGGATAAAATATGACTATAATAATGAAGGTTCAAAAAGATTTTTTTATGAAAGATATTGTTAAGATAAACTAGTTAAAAACATTAAAAGAGGAAAGAATAAAAGTTTAAAAGATTAGAATGAGAAAAAATAAATTAAAAAAAATTAATTAACTTTGCAAGACTGAAGAATCATGGGGGGAAAGCCATGAATTCCATGCTTTGCTTTCTCCTCCTCTGGAATTCAGCTGTTCTCCTTGATAAGTGAGCTTGGTCTTGGCTGGATTTCTTGCTGATCTTCTGGTGGAGGAGCCTGTTGTAGTGATTCTCAAGTCCCTTTGCCTGAGATGGAATTGCATCACCCTTGCCAGGGGCTGGGCTAAGTAATCTGCTCTGGTTCACTCTCGGGAGCTTTTGTTCCCTGATCACTTTCCTTAGAGTTCTGGAAGACAGGAATGAAAATGGCAGCCTCCCAATCTCCGGCCCAGATGAGCCAAGAGCTTGGGACCCCACTCCTCAGTGCACCCACAGAGAAAAGTGCTCAATCACTCCCGTCTCCTTGGCCTCCAGCTGCACGCCGAACTTACCCAGCCTGTGACCAAGCATCTCTGTCTCTGGCACACAGCCCCGCCTAGAGTCTCCAAACCCATCAAATCACTGCCACTCTTCCAGGGATGTCTCCCTGGATCTGCAACTTGTGGGGTCCATGCTCAAAGAGCAGTGATCTGACTGTGCCGTGGATCACTGTGCCCTGAGCTGAGAGCTCACTCCTCGGCTCTATCTCTGTAGCCGGTTTCCCTGCTCTAATACCTGTGAGCTTTGCAATACTCAGACACCCCTGATCCTTCGGTGACCCCATGGGGCCTGAGACCACGCTGTCCCCACAAGGGCTCCACCCCCACTTAGCCTCTGGAGCAATGTCCCTCAGTGGAGCAGACTTTTAAAAGTTCTGATTTTGTGTTCCATTGCTCTGCCGCTTGCTGGGAGCTGGCTTCTCCCTCTGTGGTCTATCTTCCCATTGCTTTGGATTCACTTCTTCACAAGTCCTACCTTTCAGAAAGCGGTCAATTTTCTGTTTCTAGAATTGCTGCTCTTCTCTTCGATCCCCTGTTGGATTTGTAGGTGTTTGGAATGGTTTTAAGCTGATCTCCTGCTACCTGATGTCATCTCAGCCTGCTACTCCTCTGCCATCTTGACTCCCCTATGTCATTGTATTTAAAATGAACCTGTTATAAATTCTATATAGTTGAGTCTGCTTTTTTTAAAATCAAGTCTGAAAAATCTCTGCTTTTTAGTTGAAGTGTTTAATTCATTTATATTTAATATAATTATTAATTTAGCTGGCCTTAAGTCTACCATCTTGCTATTTGCTTTCTGTTATTTACTTCTGTTCTTTGTTCCCTTATTCTACTTTACCTGCTTTATGTTAATTGGTTAGTTTTAGTGCTCCATTTTTATCCCATTTGTTATCTTTTTAGATATATCTTTCTCTACTATTAATGGGTGGCAGGGGGTTTATAAATGCATCCTAAATTTATCCCAGTGTACTTGAATATACAATTTTAAGAGTAGTGTAAATACCTTTTAACAGTGTAAGTCCATCTGTCACCTGTCCTGCTCTTGCTGTCATACATCTTACTTAATTATGTTATTAATAAAATAACACATTGTTTTTATTTTTACTTTAAACAGTTAATTGCCTTTTAAAGGAATTAAAAGTAAAGAAAATCAACAATATATTGCATTTACCTATTTATAATTTCCAGTGATCTTCATTCCATACTGTAGCTCTGTATTTTTACCAGACATCATTTTCCTTTAGATTAAAGAAATTACTTTGGTATTTCTTGCTGGTGAGCATGATTTTGGCTTTTATTTATCTACCTTCATTATGAAAGGGATTTTTGCTGAATATAGAGTTCTGCATTGACAGATTCTACTTTTGGCATTCAAAGATGTCATTTTGTTGTCTTCTGGCCTCAGTTGTTTCTGATGAGTAATCAGTCATTATTCCTATGATATACTGAGGTGTTATTTTCTTTGCATAGATCCTATATTAGGTTTACTGAGCATCGTAGAACCGTGGGTTGAGAGTTTTAGTTAAATTGGGAAAAATTTCAACTAGTATGTCTTTGAATATTTTGTGCTCTGTTTTTCCTCCTTCTACTTCTGGGATGCATTTATATGTAGTGAAACACCTTGATAATGTTCCACGGGTTATTTTGACATTTCTGTTTTTTAAAAATGAAATGTTTCAGTTTGTGTGATTTCTATGTTCCCGTTTTCAAGTCATCAGATCCTTTCATCTGTAGTTCCAGTCTGCTGTTAATCCATTATAAAAATCTTCTTTCATATATTGTATTTTTCTGTTTTAGTATTTTCACTTTCTTCTTTTTAAAGAATTTTGGCATCTTTCTTGAAATTTCTTCTCTATTCATTACTTATACCTATTATTTCCTGTAATTTCTTAATCATATTTATAATAGCTATTGTCAATTTATTATCTGCTAATTCCAAATCCGGAACAATTTTTCATCTTCTCTTGACAGATTTCTATTCTTATTAATTATGGGACACATTTCCTGTTTTTGGCATGTCTGTTGATTTTTTTATTAGATACTGCATGATGTGTTGTGGAGACTGTATATGTTTTCTTTTTCCGAGTTATGTTCTAGCAGTAGTTTAGTTATTTACAAATCATCTTGATCCTGTGGAGACTTGGTTTTAGGCTTTGTCAGAGCAGATCTATATCTGTTTTGCTCTTGTGCTAGGGCATAACTTCAGTCTGGGGACATGGTCCTTGGAAGAGTTAAATATTTCTAGGCATAATCCCCACTATCTTCCCACTTCTTAAATAGAAATGAAGAAGTGGTATGAGAACCTGGCTATACTCCTACATACCTCTGCTCTTAACCATCACAGTGCTTTGGATTACTCCCTTAACCTTAATTTTCCTATCTATTAAATGAGGAAGACATTGAAAGGCTTAAAATCCACCACACCCCATCTCATTACTATATAGTATCAACTCAGTGAAGATACAGAGAGGCAAGTACCAGGCTAGCAGGCTTAATGGCAATGAGGGAGGAGGGACTCACTGCCTAGGGACTTGAGTCTGCATCAGCAAAAATTTAGGCACTGTGAGACTTAGAATATTGTGTAAGACTGATGATTCACAGACCTGTGCCCCTGAAGCAAATAATACATTATATGTTTGAAAGAAAAGAAAGGGAGAGAGAGAGAGAGAGAGAAAGAAAGAAATAAAGGAGATAAAAAGTCAAACCTGGGATGTAGTCTAAGCTGTAAGGAGGCAGCCTGGGAACAGAGATTTACTGGTCATTTTTCTCTTCAACACTGCTCTGAGTCTCTGACTCAGGCTTCTTTCTCTTTCTTCTTGTCCCAGTTTCCCACAGTTCCCTCCCTTCTTCTCCAGAATTTAATCAAATTTTCATTCTTAATTGGCCCTGGTTTTAAAATAGATCTATTCCACATTATTATTTCTATTTATCCAATAAAGTTTTAATTTCTTTAATATACAAGGCAAATTATTCTATTGCTCAATAATCTTTAAAAAAATAAGGATAGTAAAATTAGATGAAAGATGATTTTTATTTCCTTGTGGCCCATGTCACTCTCTATTTACCCCCCACGTCCATAGGTAAATTACCTTTGATGGAGAAAGGATTCCTAGACTCTTCTTTGAACAAAAGATAGAATCAGTTAACCATTTCCAAAGGTCACTTTTTTCCCTCCCCCAGGGTCCCCTATGGCCTCTTCTGTGGTTGAAATAAAATAAAACTATATAGCCTGTGTATGCATTAAGATAAGCCCAGAACTATGTCTTTTATGCTTTATTTAAAGCCTTATGAGAGTTATAACCATTTTTATCGAATAGCACCAAGGGAATAAATTGGAAACCTGCTTTGATAAGAATACAATCTCATATGCAATAAATTCAGTGGACCTCTGTTACAAAACTAATGTCATGGGACAGGGATAATACCCGCATTTTAATAATAACTCTTACAGTGAACAAAGATCTCTTTGACCACTAGCAGTGGGATTTGATCTGTTGTATAATTAAACAAATGTCAAGAGGTGAAGAACTTTACAATAGGGGCTTCATATATAAAATGCAGCTTGATCTTTAATGATAAAAAAGCAACCTATTCTGAAAAGATAAGGGGAAATAAAAATTAATCAAAGTAATAACTAAGAAACTGTTCATATGGACAGTTATACCAACCTCCTTTCCTTTACCTGGGACTATTTTTCCTCTACAATAAAACAAGCTTTTTACTTTGGTTCAACTTTGCCCTTGCCTTTGCTTTTAAAGACATTACCTTGAAGAAGAATTTTTTTTTTTTACTTTATTTAAGCTTTATTTAAACATATGATGTAACCCCACCACCCTCACCCAACCCCTCTTCCCCCCACCCCCCTCAGTTTGTTTTATGACATTAAGAGTCTCTTTTGGTTTTTCTCCCTCCTGATCCCATCACTGGAGAAAGACAACTACCACATGATCTCCCTGATATGAGGAAGTGGAGATGCAACGGGGGTGGGAGTTAAGGTGGTAGGAAAAGTAAAAATTGAAGAATAATTTTTATTATTTTGCCCATAACCAAAGCTTAGGGGTTTCCTAACTTCCTTCCAAAAATAAGTGTTATAAAAGAATTTTTGTCTGCTTACCATGTAAAAATCTGACCTGTATTATACAAAAACTCAGAGCATTTTTAATAGTTCTGGTGTTAATTTGACTTTACTGGTATGTTTTTGTAAAGTGTAAAGACCATGGATTTTAGATCTAAGGAGGAAGATACTCTGTACATTTGCTCATATTAATTTTGTTCCATTCTTTTTCTTGTCTGCTCTCTTTTTCCTGTTTAAAATACAATGTGTTATGACTATAGTGAGACAAATGATTCCTATTGAACCTACTGCTGTCAAAACTCCTTTCAATATAAGATTGTCTCTGGCAAGCATAGGAGCAGAATATGGGGGAATAAACAGAGATGCCTGGGCAATATTAGATACAGCAGACTTTAAGGAACTCCTATCTACTGCTCGTATTGCCACATAAATTCTATGGCTTTCTTGTGTCTCTCCATCAGGTTGGTGGTCAGGTCCATTTGTGAAAAGCTTTGGTGAGAATGTAAATACCTCCTTGGTCCCAGCTTTCTGAGGATTTAGTTTTGATGTGTTCATTAAAATGGCATTGTTAAAGTTATCTTGAATATTCTGTAAATGTTTACTGATTCTTATTTCATAGCTGCTGGCTGAAAATAAAAAATACAAATGGAAAGGTTAAGTCACTTGGGTAAATTTTCTAGTTTATTAGAAATGACTATGAGAATAGCAACAAAATTCAAAATACCTAGAAATAAACATAACAAAAAATTGCATATGAAGAAAACTTTAAAACACTATATAAAAATTCATATTGAAACCTAGACAAGAGGAAAAACTTACTGTTTTTTGAATAGGAAGATTCAGCGTAATAAAGATGTTATTTTTTCCTAAGTTATTTGTAAATTTTACATGATTCTATTAAACCCTCTAGGGGGTGCCTGGCTCAGTCAGTTAAGTGTCTGCATTCAGCTGGGGTCATGATCCTGGGATCCTGGTACCAAGCCCCACATCAGGGTCCCTGCACAGTAGGGAGTCTACTTCTCCCTCTGCTCCTCCCCCTGCTTGTGTGCTCCTTCTCTCTCTCAAATAAATAAATATAAATAAATAAAATCTCAAAAGAAAATAAAAATATATGTTACTTAAGTCAAAGGTAAAAGTTTAGCTCTGATTTCTGGTAAGGGCTATGTGGCTTAGACTAACTTTCCAGAAGATAACAGGTATGAACTCTGAAGAAAGCAAAAAAACAACAACAAAAAACCCCTACAAAGCTATTAAAGCACTGGATTCAGATAAAAATAGGCATAAACTAGAGGTGTTACAATCCTTAAAAGAAGGAAATCAGAGTAGGGTGATTTATGTTTGTGCAGCTTTTCCTCTTAAGGCACTTCCCTCTCCTGTACAGATATGATAGCTGGAATGGAAAACAGCTACCTTTTGGATCTGAGAAATCAGAAGACTGAATATGAGATTGCCCGAGTAACTGAAAGTTGAGGGAGCTGGAGAGAGACCACCCCAAAATCTATGCATTGACTTTTTTCAGACCATTGGAAGACTTCTAATTATTCATATATGTATGAAACAATAAGGGCTCAAGGGACTAACAACAGCCAGAAGGCTGAAAAACTGAAGAGAGTTTTATTTTAATGCTCATCAAGGGTATAGAGTTTGGAGTGTGAGTCTTGTCAAGTTAGAGGAGCATGGTAAATATGTGGAGATATCCATTAAAACACTGAAAGAGCCATGCTTTAGGAATAAAGGTTGGGTTTCAGAATTAAGGGATATGCCCTGGATTAAGAGCAAAATTGAAATAGACAAACCCTAGCCAAAAGCAAAACCAAGCCTCCTCAAATTCAAGGTGAACTAAGCTATATATCAAAAAAATTTTCAATACTCTTGGGGTGCCTGGCTGACTCAGTCAGTTGAGCATCTATCTTTGGCTTCGGGTCATGATCTCAGGGTCCTGGGATCAAATCCTGCATTGGGCTGTCTGCTCAGCAGGGAACCTGCTTCTCCCTTTGCCCCTCCCCACTTTCATGTGCTCTTTCTCTCTCTGAAAGGAAAAGTAAGATGGGAGGGATGGAGGAAGGAAGGAAGGAAGAGAGGAAGGGAGGGAGGGAGGGAGGGAGGAAGGAAGGAAGGTAGGAAGAGAAAAGATTTCAAAACTCTTCAGAAGAATATAACAGATTCCAGAGTCTATAATTTACTACCACATGCCCAATATACAATAGAAAAATCCCTAGACATGCAAAGAAGTAGAAAATGTAATATCAGAAAAAATATCAGGAAATAAAATGAGTCACAAATGACTGAGATTTCAAATTAATAAATAAGGACTTTAAAGTAACCATGATGAGGGGCACCTGGGTGGCTCAGTCAGTTAGGCATCTGCCTTTAGGTCAGGTCATAATCCCAAGGTCCTGGGATTGAGCCCCACATCAGGCAGGGAGCCTACTTCTCTCACTCCCTCTGCCTATTGCTCCACCTGCTTCTGCTCTTTCTCTGTCAAATAAGGAAATAAAATCTTTAAAATAACCATGATGAGTATGTGAAAAGTCAGTAGGACAAGTTGGATATAGTGAATAGAGAGATAGGAAATTTGAGGAGAGATATGGAAACTTAAAGAATAAAATGGAAATTCTAGAACTGGAAAAAAAACAATGAAAAAATTCATTTGACATTAATAGCAGACTGGACACAACAGAAGAAAAAAATCAGTAAGCTTGAAGACAAGTTCATAAAAATCAAACTGTAGCACTCAGGACAAAAGATAAAAATTAAATACAATTTCAATGATTTTTGTGATCTACTGGCATATCCATTTAGTGTATGTGGGTATAATATAATCATATATCATATCATATTATATCATATATCAACATTATCTAGGAAGAAAAGAAGAAAAAGAATAGGACAGACATTTTTTGAAGATGTGTTAGCTGGAAATGTTTCAAATCTGGTAAAAAAGAATACAGATCCAGGAAACTCAGCAATCCCCAAACAGAATAGGCATCAGGAAAACCACACTGAGGCACATCTTGGTCAATCTGTTGAATACCAAAGATAAAAACAATTTAAAGCAGCCAAAGGGAAAGAAAGACACTTTGCACTCAGGAGAATAACAGTAAGAATGATAGCTGACCTCTCATCAGAAAAAAAAAAAAAATGGAGCCATAAGACAATGAAATAACATATTTAAAGTGCTGAAAGAAAAATTTATTGCCCTAGAATTTTATATCTAGTGAAAATGTACTTTTTTTTAAAAGAGTGAAGATATACTTTAAAACTGAAGGTGAAATGAACACATTTTCAATAATTGAGTCCTGAGAGAATTTCACCTGAAGACCTGAGCTACAAGGGAAATGGTGATAGAGAAAAATTCAGACCTACAGAAAGGAAGACTAGAAATGGGGACTATATGGGTTACTATAAAGGTTCACTTTTTTCTCTTTAAAATTTATCAAAAAGACAATGGATTGTTTAAAACAGAAGCCATAACAATGCATTGTGGTCTTTATAAAAATATAGCAGCACAATATATGACAGCAGCACCGCAAAAGATGACAGAGGGTACATGGAATTATACTTTTGAAAGATTCTCAATTATATGTGAAGTGGTATGACATTAATTTAGGGCAGACTATGATAGGTTAAAAAAACGGCATGTTATAGAACAGCTAAATTTGGAGAAGCTGATGGCAGGAATTTTATTATTTTGATTTTCCTTATATTGTTTTGATTTTTCAAAATTAGAGTAAGATACATATAAAATAAAATTTATCATCTTAACCAATTTTAATGTGTATGGTTGAGGGTATAGTTCAGTGCTTTTTAAGTGTTATATTTACATTATGCCATTTTGATTTTCAACCATGTGAATGTATTACCAATTCAAAACTAAAATTATGAATAATAAATAATTATGTAAAAAATGGAAGCCACCTGTAGTACTAACGCACCCTAATAATATCATAATTCTTATCTACAATGGCCAAAAATAAATTTAATAATGAATAGAGCAGCTTCAAAGAAGGATTTTGTTCTGAGGAATGAAAACCATAGGACATTTCAAGTTTTAGTTAAAAAGTAAAAATATTCTGACCACTATGTTTTGAACAGTTTCCAAACCTATAATAATTTTTGATAGTGAGACTATTTCTATTCCTGCCTAGTAATTAGAATAAAACACCCTTAGAGATAGTTGTCAAAACAAAATAGCCTTTATATTCAAATTTATCAATCAGCTTATTCCCTCTGAGTAAACACACTGGGCTTCCTGAGGTGGTTCCAATACAGGGGGACAGACATGGGTGAGAAGCTAGGCTGACCATCTGCTCTACACTTACAGTGGAACATGTCCATTGCTCTCTCTGGAGAAAGCCCTCTCCATGGTGCTTTCCCAGAGTCCTCTCCTAGATAATGAAACAAGTGATATTTCATAAGCCTTAAGATTGACAAAGATTTTCCACATCTGCTGCTCTCTCTTTGTGAAATTGATCATCTCATTTTAAATAAAAAGGTAGGGACTCAGGAAGTTAAATGTGCTACCATGATGAATAGTTAGGAAATAGCAGTGCTGGAAATGAATTCATTTCTTCCAACTCCAAATCCCATTCCTTTCTACTATGAGCACTTATTAAACTTAATGCAGAACAGCTATGCAACTGCAAAGACTCAAACTCAGTTCATGCATTCATGGAGAAGCACCTTCCATTTACAGTACTTGTTATGTTACCTCTCTCCTTGTGAGAAAGAGAGGTCAGACTGGTTCTGCATTTTTGACCTCTTAGGTATATATTTCTGGGTTTGGTCTCTCTTTTTTCACAGTGTATTTTAGCCAAAGAAAGTAGCTTTATGGCCTTGGGCAAGACACTTAGACTTTCCGGGTCATTCGCTTACATTTGAAACAATGGGGACAAACTAGCACATCTTTAAGACCTGTTCTGTCTCCAAACTGTTACAAATGCTGACATTTATCTAACACTTAGTATGGACCAGACACCGTTTTAATCCCTCTCTGTGCCATACTTCATTCAACTCTCTTTACAACACTCTGGTGAGATAGTTACTCGTCCTATCTGCTTTTGCAGATTAATAATCAGAAGTTGAGAGAAATGAAGTAACTTGCCTCAGTTTACACAGGTAAAATGTGGTGTCTGATTCCAAAGCCCAATACCTTAACACTGTGCTTTGCAGCCTCCCACTAGGCTGCACTCCCTCCTATTTCTTATTGCCCAGTAACAGTGCTGCTTTTCCAGTTATTGAGGCTTACATCTCCATTAGCATCTTTATCAGTAAGTTCCTAGTAGGGAAAGCTCTGAGCTTGGACTGAAGACTGGGACAGGAAGCTGAAGACTTGGTCCCATCTTCAGGGAGCTCTCTCAACTGTTAACAGTTGCTACTTCCTCTCTTCATTTGAAATCCAGTTCATCCCCTAAGGATTATTTTGGGTCTCTCCTACATTAAGTCTTCTTTCCAGCTTATAGTATAACTGAGGGATAGAGGAGGGCTAGTGGAAAGAACAACTGCTGTCATGGAACAGCTTCTTCAGAAGCAGCACATTTCCAACAATTTTTAAAGATAGTAAGTTGTAGCAATGGTTATATAAGAACATGGTGTAACAATGTCAGAGGAAGAGTGTGAATGTCAGGCTGTTAGGCAGGTAGGAAGGTAGTCAGTGCAGGGAAGGAGGTACATGATTGGCACTTTTTGGAGTCTGGCCCCACTCCAAGGGCTCTGCTTGGACCCTGGTGTAAGAACCTGGCTTCTCTGCTCCCACCCACACCGATCTCTACAGCATTTTAATTTCTGTGGCTTCCAAACCATACAAATGGCACTGTGTTAAACTGTGGTTTTTGACCATTTGATGCCTTTTTTTTCTCAGCGTACCATTATAAATTCTTAGAGTGCAATGGCCATCTTAAATTATGCTTATATAGTGTTTAGTGCTGTGGTGGGCATGAATAATAGCTTAGTAAATGTATTTTCACTTTAATTTCTTTTTTAAAGATTTTATTTATTTGTTTGTTTGTCAGAGAGACAGAGAAAGAGCACAAGCAGGGGGACCAGCAGGCAGAGGGAGAAGCAGGCTCCTTGCTGATCAAGGAGACCAAGGCCCTGGGATGATGACCTGAGCCAAAGGTGGACACTTTACAGACTGAGCCACCCAGGTGTCCCTAATTTCTAAAGAAGAAATACAAAGGAGATGCATAACATGCTTGGTACTCAGTTTTAGCAATTATTTTACCCTGGACTTTTAATGAAAACCCAATGAGGTAACCCATTTCCATAATGCCTCGTCTGTATACATAATGGTGATCTGATAATGTTTTGCTTATTCCACATAACTGGTCATCTTTTCTAGGATATTGTGTACAGTAAAGGGCTGCTACCTGGATAAATACTGATATACTTGTCCATATATGAGATATTCATTTATTGCTAACAGGGTTCCTAAGAATAGTCACATTTTTTATAATTGTAAAGCCAGAGACATACCCCCATTATTTTTAACTCTGATAATAAAGGTGAGAGCATGCCTTTCTAGACAATAACTTGTTGGGGGAAAAAATGAAAGCACATGTTTATGTATTAAACAGGTACTATTTGTTAGTTGGTCTATTCATGACTAGTTGGTCAATTTTGCCATTGCTGAGTCATCAAATCAGTTATGACAGTGATTTAAACAACTTAATATCCAGGCATCGCCCCACTTATCTTTTGTGGTTTATGGGTTTTATATTATAACAAGCCAATCATCCCACTCATCAGTGAAGTTGCATGAAGGTCTCTCTATTCCCTTGATTAATGCCATTTGTGATGCCAATTCTAAAGTCCCATATGGCTGTATTTCTTCTTTTCAAGACATTAATAACCACTAACACTGCACTTTCTTTCTCCTCTTTTAATTCAGCAGTGTAGTTGAAATTCCTAGGGCTCTTGAAAGGAATAGTTTCCAGTAGTAATGGGAGACTGAACTTGCATTTGTCTTTCAGTACACTAGGGGTTTCTGAGGGAGACACTGAGGCAAGAGGGGGAACACTAGGTTCTCACTAGGTGCCACCAGGTGGCACCACTCCTACCTTTAAATATAGGTGGGAGCATTTGTGCCTAAATCTAAATAAAAAGCTAGAGAAGGCAGTAGCAACAAACCAGCAGCCCAGGAAACTTCGCACACTTTCTCTTACCTCTCTGATTTTATATGCATCACTTCATTTCCTCTTTATGATACCTTATGAAATAAATATTTGTAGTCCTATTTTCCATATAAGGAAACTGAAGCCAATAGAGGCTAAGCAACTGGCCAAAGAGCAAACAGTTGGACTTAAAGCCAGAGTGGGAACAATTTTTTTCCTGAATGTAAATTACAGCTTTTTCCTTTATACAAAAGTTCATGCCCATCCCAGAGTTTCAATCATTGCACATCTCCAATCTTTAAATTAGGAGAATCCTTAATTCAGAGTGTAAAGTATTTCACTTCTTTCTTCTCTGACCAGAAGAGATAGATTTTGGATAAAAGAGCAGGAAGACAAAGCTACAATAGAGATGTTCCTTAGGAACACAGAATTATTTATAATCGAGATGCTTTCTGGCGAATGTAGTAAATGGTAAAGAATTATAAGCCAAATAAAGATGACCCCAGTTGGAAAAAGACTGACCAAGGCCCGAGGTGGTCACTTTGACTGATATTGAAAAAGTAAGCTCTCAATAGAGAAGGTTGGTTCCTATAGGCATCTCAATCAGAGGCAACAGGAAAGAAACTATCTAAGTATAATCAATGATAATCATGTTTTGGTGATGGCAAAACTGTTAGAAAAATTATTCTCTGAGGAAAGTTATTTTGTTGAGTTGCTACAGGGATCGAGAAATGATGCTGGAAGCCTGAACCTGGTGTAGGTCTTGGAAAAGGGAATGTTGAGAAAGAACTTCATCAGTGTCCATGCACACAAGGGTAAGAAAGCCCACATAACAGAACAGGGTCTAGTCTCCCTAACAAAAGTGATGGCCAGAAATGAGGGTGGAAAATGGACCACGTTTTACATAACTTATGGGAATTATTCCCTTGTAACTTGTAAATCTTTGAATTCACTATCCACTATCTAATCTTCAGGAAACTAAAAACCTCCAGTATTTAGAAGCCCATGCTCTGTAATGCAGAACCCACTTCTGTTGACTACACTACTCTTACATACGGGATTTATGTTTCCAGTCAAGATTGCTAGATGATCAGTGTCAGTTCTTTTACCAGGGCCTTCTCAGTTCTGGGGGAGCTGACAAGCTCCCATTCCTACACCCAGCATATAAGGTCCTATCAACAGCTCAAAGCTTTTCATAACAACCCTCTGCAGCTTGGTTGGCTCAAAGCCTCCAAAGCTATTTTTACCCAACAAACCCCTGACATAGTTATTAGAAATGCTGCCTGGTAGAAACACAGGTAGTGAAACAAGAAACCTACCCTGGCCTTGATCATAGTCTTCTCCAGGTGCTGTCCAAGATAAAGTCACCTCCTCTTCCACTTTGACAGCGTGCAGGTCAGTAATTTTGCATGGTGGAAACACGTCAGGATGGGGACCGGCTGGAACTCCCCGCACGGAAAAGGAGCCTCCCGAACTTATTCGGCTAAAGCCCCACTTTTGCTCCTCCTCACTCCTGCCTGCTGATTTTCTTGGGGCATTCATCTGAATGTTGCCTGTGACCAAGAAAAGAACAGCCAAAACAACAAATGACCCTTTCCCAAATAGCTTGTTTTTGAGATATTCTGGAGAGACATTTTTTTTTCTTTTCTTTTTTTTTTAATACTTTTATTTTTTTTAAGATTTTATTTATTTATTAGTTAGAGAGAGAGAGTGAGCGAGCACAGGCAGACAGAGAGGCAGGCAGAGGCAGAGGGAGAAGCAGGCTCCCTGCCGAGCAAGGAGCCCGATGTGGGACTCGATCCCAGGACGCTGGGATCATGACCTGAGCCGAAGGCAGCTGCTTAACCAACTGAGCCACCCAGGTGTCCCTGGAGAGACATTTTAAAACCTTTTTTTCTTTATGACATCCTTAGAATAATTGAATTTGTTTTTTTCACAATTCATTCATTCATCCGTCCTTTCACTAAATAAATATTTTGAAGGTAATAATCACAGATAAAAAAGTATCCCTCTTAGAATTTATAGTCATACTAATAAAACTATGTTTATAAGTCATGATAAACATAAGAAAAAAAGACAGAGTGCTGTGAAGAAAAATAACACGGGTACATAATTTATAATGGAATCAAGGAAGTAACATTTAAAGGCATCCTAAAGGGTGAGTAGGAGTCAGCCAGGCAGAGTGGAAGTAATAATATCTCAAGCAAAGGGAAAAGGTTGTGTAAAAACTCTGAGGTCCTAAAGAGCCTTGCAAATTAGAAAAAATTTAAAGCAAGGAGGCAAGTAGTGTGAGATAAGACCAGAGAAAACCAGAGAAGCTCATAGAGGCCCTTGCAGGCTACTCTAATGATTTTAGAGTTTAATCTTACAAGCTGTGGGGAAGCAGGGCAGTGACATGACCATATTTTCTTACTAACAGGAAATTGTAGCTGCTCTCATTAGAGAATGGGCAAACAGTGGGCTGTTGAGACAGCCACTGCAACAGTCCAGACAAGGTAACATGGCAGGGTGGCCTGGGTGACAGCAGTGGGGAGGAGGGCAGAAGTAGGCAGTTTGAGATGTGATTTGGAAATAAAATCAGTAAAAGCTGGTGATAGGTTTGAGTATGGAATGGTGAAGGAGAGAAGGTTGGTAGGGAAAAAAAAGAAAGAAAAGAAAAAGAAACCGCTCCCAGGTTTCTAAAATGAGCAACTTGGGAGGAGAAGCAAGCTAAAGGGAAGGACACTGGTTTGTGATTCCTTTAAAATATCTATTTGAAGATGACAAGGAGCCAGTTAGACATGGATTTCTAGCTCAAAAAAGAGGTTTTATCTAGATTTAATAATTTTAAACTTAGGAATTGGGAAGTTATAAGCCTATAGATATTATTAAACCCATATGTGTTAATGAACCTAATAACAATTTCAACTGTAAAGATCAATAGCATTTATTGAGTCCCTGGCTCACTACTTGCCATGTACTTACTTATCTTACATATATCAGCTATTTAATTTTCCTAGCAATGCTAGAGGAGAGTACAGTTATTATAGCCCCCTTTTCAAGATGATGCAACTGAAGCAAACAGGAACTAAGTAACTTGCCCAAGTCACACAGCTAGCAGTAGATGGAAGAGTGAGGTTCCGAACCCAGGCAGAGTGGCTCCAGGTGATAGGGTAAGAAGGTTAGGCCTGAGCTCTGAGAACTGCCAACACTTGGAGGCATGATAGAAAAGGAGGAGCCAGAAAAGAAGCCTGACCACCCCCCCAAAAAAGAAAATCCAGAGCATAAGAGGTAATTGTAGAAGCCAAGAGATGAAAAAGACAAAATCAATCAGTTGTGTCAGACACTGCTGAGGACTGACATATATTCTTTGGATTTAACAGCAGAGTGGTCACTGGTGACTAGGGCCAGAGCCATTCCAGTGGGGTGGTTTGGGTGGAAGTCAGATTGCAGTGAACAAAGTCAAAATTGGAGGTGAGAAAATGCAGGCAGCAGGTTTAGACTAATGTCAAGGAAGTTGATGACAGGGAGGTGGACAGTATCTGAAGGGAGACAAAAAATAAATTTTTTTAAAAAATATGGGATGGTAGGGACGCCTGGGTGGCTCAGTTGGTTAAGCAGCTGCCTTCGGCTCAGGTCATGATCCCAGTGTCCTGGGATTGAGTCCCACATCAGGCTCCTTGCTCGGCAGGGAGCCTGCTTCTCCCTCTGCCTACCACTCTGTCTGCCTGTGCTCGCTCTCTCTCTCTCTCTCTAACAAATAAATAAATAAAATCTTAAAAAAATATATATATGGGATGATAATTCATGCTTGAATGCTGCTCAGAGGGGTCGGTAGAGTGGGACCATGAAAAGGTTAGCTCTCAGGGCCTCTGGATGGGATCCAGAGCAGATTGAGCAGAGACACTGGCCTTTGAAGAGGAGAAGGGTGCAGACACTCTTGTGTCTGGAGATTGGTGGCATGAAAATAGAGCAGCTCCCATTACTTAATGAAGTGTGTGCTCAAGGTGGTCCTCTAAAAGTGAGCTGATAAAGTGAATGTTATGTTTAGTAGACATGCTTAGGGAAGCCTACCTTTTTCTTTCTGGGCTGCTAAGAGCCTCTACAAAATACACAGATAAAAAGACAGTTGAATATTACTTTTCCAATCTCACTGTATACTAGATGCTGATACGTGTATCCTTCAAACTCATGGAATTTATATTTTTTTTTTAAGATTTTATTTATTTATTTATTTATTTGACAGAGAGAGGCAAGTAGGCAGAGAGGCAGGCAGAGAGAGAGAGAGAGGAGGAAGCAGGCTCCCCACCAAGCAGAGAGCCTGATTCGGGACTTGATCCCAGGACCCTGAGATCATGACCTGAGCCGAAGGCAGAGGCTTAACCCACTGAGCCACCCAGATGCCCCCAGACTCATGGATTTTGGAAAGACACTAGACAAAACAGAAGCCTTCAAGCTCCTCAGTAGGAATCAAGTCTTATTCTGCTGGCCATCCCAAGTTCCTAGGGCTAAGCCTATCACCTAGTAAGCCTTCAAAAATGTTTGGGGTATAAATGAAAGAAGGAATATTTATTTATAAGTAAAGTATTATAGCTATATGTGAAATCATATCCACACTGTAAATCCATGTTACCTTGCAATTTGATTTACACTGGTTTTGAAGTAAACCAAAGTGAATACACAGGAGAGTAAATTATATTTTAGGCAAAATTAAAATTATCAGGAGATGCAAATTCACTGGAACATCTTGATTATTTTCTACTTAAGAGTACTTAAAAACCAAAAATATAGAGTCATGTTATGGAATAGTTATGATTAGTTATAAGCTGCTAAAATTCATGAAAAGTGTTCATAAAGATTCTGCAGTTTTGGAAATGTTAAGAAATGTTTTCTGAGATTGTTTAAAATGATTATAGCATATTTTTGTTTGTCTTCATTCTTCACACACTTCATTAAATAATGGGAGCTGCTCTGTTTTCATGCCACCAAATACTTTAACCACTGCTTCCCTTCAGGAACTATAACAGTGGTGTTAAGAAAAGACTTATATCTTCTATTTATTTGGTGCTTTTCCCTTAAAGGAAGACAGCACATCTTCAGGAATCACTCAGTTGTCTGTAACATCCAAATTCATATTTATTCAGGAACTCATTTTTGTGTGGATTGTTTGGGCTGTTTGCTTCCTTCTTTCAACTGCTATCAACTTTTGCCCCTTTTTCTTGCCTAAACCTCTATAGAGGAAATACAGGAGCTATGACTGAGGAAAAAAAAACAATAAATCTCTTTTTAACTCTCAGTAATTCTGATGAAACAGCCACAAGAAAGAGGTCAAAATAATGACTAAAATGATTATACCAAATATCTGTGGGAATTATCTATTGCCTTCCTGATTGACTACTTTGAATCACTGAGGATTGAAGAGATAGCACAAATTATATATTGACTTAAGTATAAAGGATGTTTTTTTTTAAATTTATTTGATAGAGAGAGAGAGATCACAAGTAGGCAGAGAGACAGGCAAAGAGGAGGAGCTAGCAGGCTCCTTGCCAAGCAGAGAGCCCGATGCGGGGCTCGATCCCAGGACCCTGAGATCATGACCTGAGCTGAAGGCAGAGGCTTAACCCACTGAGCCACCCAGGCACCCGAAGCATAAAGCGTTTTGAAATTCCATCTCTCTTTCTCATTCTCTTCTTTCTCTCTCATACATACACACACACACACACGCACACACACATGCCAGAGATATATATATTAAATGATGTTACTCAAATAATAGTGCTCATGATTCTTACCATTTGCTATGTAACCTGGTACGTACATAGCACGACTCCCTGGAATAGAGTAGGCTAGGCCGCTTAGGCTGGGGGAGTGACTGACATGCACTTTCAAGCTATATCTACCATTTGCAGCAAAGGAGGAAAAATACCTCGAGTAAATTCCATCATTTTTTATAATATCAGCACCTGCACATATAAAAAGAAAGCTCAATGTTACCACTTGTCATCACAGTTGATTACTAATATTTGATTAAATCATTAAATAATAAGCTTTACTCCCTTCTTTCTTCCCATTTTAGCAAATCCAGTCATGGTCATAGCTACTTTTTCTTTTTATTATTATTATTTTTTTATTTGTCAGAGAGAGAGAGTGAGCACAGGCAGACAGAGTGGCAGGCAGAGGCAGAGGGAGAAGCAGGCTCCCTGCCGAGCAAGGAGCCCGATGTGGGACTCGATCCCAGGACGCTGGGATCATGACCTGAGCCGAAGGCAGCCGCTTAACCAACTGAGCCACCCAGGCATCCCGGTCATAGCTACTTTTAATATTAAAATCCAAAAGCTCCTTAACTTCTCCCTGTGATTCCTTAATCTCTGAAAAATTATTTTCTGAAGGTGAATGATTTGTGCTTCAGTGCTAATAAAACATTTAATAATCACCTTTAGAGCTCTCCTTCTTACCACTGAAAAGACTAGTTTCTCATAGAAATCAAGCATATTCTTTTTGTTTATGATTACAGACTCTTTAAGATAAAAGCTATTCTGTTCCAGGAAATAAACAGATGCATATATACACATTTCATATAATTTCAAGGGATGTATAAACATCCTACAGCTCTGATGAAAAAAAATCTGGTAGTTGAAAAGGTAATGTGAAATTACTTAATTTCCTCATTAGAGGGTACATGGAACTGTTGTTCTAGATTCTGAGGGGTTTGCTGGCTTGGGGTTTGACAGGCTTTGGTTCCATCCACCATGCTTTGCTTCAGGAGGTATAAAAAGCTTGGCCAGTGCTAGACTTTCCTTGAAGAGCAGTTCAATTCCAAAACAAGTCCATGACTGAATGGCGGGGAGGCCGACTTCAGGATAGCATTGCAAGGTATAGCTTTGCCCAGGTGCAGACCACATTCACTCTTCACGTGCAGTTGGTCCCCCCGGGCAAATGGCTCATCCTACCTTGGAGTCAGTTCACACCACATACTCAGCCTTGGCCTCTAGCTCTGTATCACTACTAAAGTGCTCTCAACTCCCCACTGCAGAGTCAAGGCTACTCCTTAACGTGAGGAAAGTAGGAGTATATTGAATTAAAATAAAAAGTGCTGAGCAACTTATCATAATAGGTCTAAAAATCTTTTACCTAATGGAAAGAAATAAAATCTTGGTTTTTAGTGGTTTACTGGTTAATTAGGTCTACCTATTTGTTAAGAAATGATAAAGGAAAATCTCTCCAAGCCACAGTTACTACATCCACCTCTTTTAATCCCTGATTCAGAAAGAAATGGGAAAGAACACTAGCTTGGAGGTCGTGGAACTCGGTTTTAAGGTGTGGATTCACGACTTAATAGCTGTGAAATAATCTCCCTGACCCGCAATTTTTACATCTATAAAACAGGGACAACTTATCTCACAGGACTGTTGCATTTTTTATCTCAGAGTGTTCATGAGAAAGCGCACTTTAAATTTTAAGGCTTATAAGGCACTTCATAAGTGTACATTTTATTATTGTTCATGAATCTGACAGCATATAAATACTACTTCCATTATAAAAATAAGTTTTATCTATGTGTTAAGTATTGGGGAAAAAAAACAAACCTAAATTTGTACTTTGGTGACTAAGCAATACTTTCCATTGTTTCTTTCATTAGAGTATAATTTTTTTTGAGTGAGAGAGTGTGAGCAGGGGGAGGGACAGAGGGAGAGGGGAAGAGAGAGAATCTTAAATAGGCTCCATGCCCAGTGCAGAGCCCAACACTGGGCTCAATCTCATGATGCTGAGATCACTACCTGAGCCACAATCAAGAGTCTGACACTTAATCAACTGAGCCACCAGGCACCCTAAGAGTATAAATTTAGACACCATATAAATGAAATGGTTCCAGGGAATAAATATAAAAGCTACTGAGCTGACTCAGGTGATCTCTCCTAAGAGAACAGGATCTATTCTCCAGGCCAGCCCACAGGAAGCAAAGGAGAAGCGTTCTGCAAAGTGTATTTTTGGACTATATTCAGAAACTAAAAGGTGTGGCCACGGATAAGCAATCAGAGCACAAGGCATTCATTTGGACCCGTTCCAACAGGCAAAATGAGAGGACTTCACTGCTATTCCTCTGAGGTAGATTTGAACTAAGATCCTTTGAATGAACTTTTGTCTCATTGACATCGTAGGGGATTGCCATAGCAAGATGCTAATGGCTTGCCAACTCAAGCCTCTTCAAGACTCTTGAAAAATCATTATCTTTCAAACACAAGAGTGCAGGAGTATGGTTTATTAGGAGATCAAACACTTGTGGCTACCCACATAGATTTTGAGGTCTGTTGTCCTTCGGAGAATTTAAGCTAGGTAAAGAACAGAACAGAAAGGATAAAACAACAAAGGAATTTGTTTTTAAGTCAGAAAGAGTCTAGAAGCTGCTATTTCCTGCCCTGATGTTGTGCTGTCTGTGAGGTGTGATGATGAGGCTCTGAACTCCATGTGCAGAATGAGTGCTTGAAGTAGCGCTTTTTTCCTTTGACTTTGTTTTCCCAGTTGTGGGAAAACCTCGATCATGATTCCACTAGCCTTGCTGGCCTAATCATCTTGTGAGCAAATCACACATGTAAACACATAAACACACTGGCTCTTCCCTCTTATCATCCCTGCTCCTTGGCTAAAGAATAGTCTGGGGTTATCTCCTGGGTCATAAGTGCAGTTTCCAATTTTCTCTTCATTTCTGGGCCTGAGGAGACCACCACTGCCTCTTACTTCTTCGGTTTTCATTTGCTATTTTAATTGTCCAATCTTGTTATTTCAATGAATAATACAGCTGGCAAATGTTAGAGCAATATGGGGCATGTCCCAAGGACAAAAAAGCCTGCTCTCTGTGACCTCGATGAGCTGCTAGTGTCACTGGCCAAATAAAAACTATGACCTAGGTGACAGGCTACTTCCTCCCACCCTTTTGTTCACCCCACAGCCACACTGAGGAACCTAAAGGACACTTCCCAAGTTCACATTCTCTTTCCTTGTGCAGTTGATACCCATAACTATACAGTATGTCAGTGACTCTCTTCAGGACTTGAAAATCTCAAATGGTTCGATGAGAAAAATAATCGAATCGAAGGACTTTTACAGATAAGTTTAAGAATGATACTGCAGCATCATAACACAACAACTGCTCTTGAGAACACAAAAAAAGACAAAAACGACATGACATTCCTTGTTACCTGCTCCATTGTCAAAAAGGTCCAGTGCAACAGGGTCTTCAGCCTCTGGCTCAATTAGAGCTGTAACAGTGGCATTAAGAATGGGATAAATCCCCTTTCTCACATTTGCATAAATCATCACTGGATGGGGGAAATGGGTGCTATCTCTTTCCACAAAGGCTTCCACAGTAGCAGGGGGCATGGCTGAGCTGGAGGCACGAGAGGTCACCGTCACTTTCAAGGCTTGACGAGAATGGTGGGTATTGTTCAGCATGTAGGTCCAGAGCCCAGGCTGCAAAACAAAGTCTTTTTGTTTTGTCACATGTGAAGGAAAAAACCAACCCTTAATTTTAGAGCATAAGTCTAAGCTCCTAGGGGTTTTAATCTCATTTGTTGATGCTGTATCTTCTGAAGTAACTACAGAAGAATGTCAGGAAAAGTAATATCTGTTAAGGGATAACAATTCACTGTTTACATGGCTTTCACAGAAGAACCCACTTTTATTTTTAGGTAACTCTTTAGGGAATTATACCATGAACTTCTTTGTGGGGAAGACATATTTTAATTCACATTTTTAGAAAATAATGGTAAGTGTCTGGCTTCAAAGTATTTTGTAAATATTAATTTGAGCCCCTTCACCCAAAAGAAATTTCAATATTTTTATTCCTTTTCTATAATTGAGAAAATTATAGCAAACTAAGTTGATGATTGTAATTTATGTGAATAATTGGATTAAAAAGCAATAGTATCCTTCCTTCCTTTCATGTCTCCCAACCCCCACCCTGAATATCCAGAAATCTCAAGCAACAAAACCTACATACACTTTGCAGATCAAGAAATGGAACACAGTTTTTTAATAAGTCAGGATTCTACAATGTCTGTGTTGAGGAATATATAGAAATATTTCTAACTACCATTGTCTTTTGCCTGTCTAGGCTTCCTGGGGGAAACCTGCAAAAGAATATCAGAAAGAAAAAAAAAACTTAAACTGCAAATAACAGGAATTTGTTCTTTGGATGAGATTAATATAAATTCCTTTTTTCCCATTCTTGCTGATGCTTTTTTTTTTTTTTAATTTTAGAGAGAGAGAGTGTGTGAACATGCACAAGTGGGGGGGAGGGGGACATGGGGGCAGAGAGAGAGAGAGAGAGAGACTCTCAAGCAGGCTCCACGCTCAGCACGGAGCCCCATGCAGGGCTTTGTCTCACAACCATGAGATCGTGACCTGAGCCTAAACCAAGAGTTGGTGGCCCAACTGACTGAGCCACCCACACACCCCACTGTTGCTTCTTATTAAACCCTAGAAATAACAGGAGGAACACAGTAGAGCTTGAGTGGAAAGAGAAAGCATCAAGTGGTTAAGTTGTGACTTAACGTGGAAAGTAAAGATGCCACCACACCCTACCCAGCCTTCTTCATTGGGATTCATGTACTTGGCCATTTTCCTGTGAGGTCATAATTCAAGTATCAAGATCATCAATTTATTCTTTTTTTTTTTTTTTTTTGGTAATCATAACATCAGTAGCAGACACTTAATACAAATCTCCATATCAAAACCTTCTCTTTGGATGTAATGTGTGTTTTGCTACAGGGCACCTGATGCAGACTAAGAGGTCAGACAAAGGCCAAAAAATAGGTGAAGTGTTCTTGGTTTTTATACAAAGAACATGATGTGGAAAGAACATGATGAGTTGAGAGAAAAGTAAGGAGGAGCAGAGCAGAGGGTGTTTGGGAAGAGGGTTAAGAAATAAGCTTGGGCAAAAGTCAGAACATAAACGGCCTGATGTATAACAGTAATCACATGGATTTTATCCTGAGACCACCAATGAGTTTTGAATAGGAGATAGGTTTGATCAGATTCATGCTTCAGAAGAATCAGTGGGGTAGAGGTGAAGCCCAGACATAGGGAAGCCCCAGCAGAGGCTACAACAGGGATCTGGGACCCAGGAGAGCTGATGGTGCTGAGGAAGGACTGCACTCGGGAGTGTACAAATGGACCTCCATTAATTCACCACCCTGCTGAGAACCACTAGTGGTTCTGTTTTGCTTTAGGACTCAAGCTCTTCTTGCCTTTACGGGCATACAGAGCGCTTGCTGACATGGCTCCTATTTGTGTCTAACCTCATCACTTCCTCTCTTTCTTTCCCCTAAATCTCCACCTTCCGTGCTGCTGTGTAGTTCATCCATGCTGACCTACTTGTAGTTCTATGAAGAGCTATATTCTCTTTCTTCTGAGACTTTCTATGTGTTATTTCCTCTGCCCAGAATGTCATTGACACCTCTGGCCTCTTTATCCTTCATATTTCCATTTTGATGTTTCTACTTCAGGAAGCAGTCACCTTCCCCTGAAGCCTGTGCAACATTCCTGTATGCTGAGTATGCTGTTCTCATTCCTGCCGGGATATTTTATTGCAAAGCACCCAGAACAAGACCCAGCACATAGCAGATTCTTAAAAACATGTATTGCATATATTCATATTATAAATTCTAGATATAGTTTTTTTTGTTGTTAAACATATAGATAACTCTGTCTGTGTGAATTTTGTAAAGAAGAAAGTAAGCAAAAAACTTGTTTGTGCACATGTTAATTTCTACTGTTGAAGAGAGAAGACTTTGATATCCATTACTTGATGTTTTGAACATACCTTAGTTGTTTCTCTTAAATGTTTAAAATTCACAAATTGTCTTTGTATGAATTTAAAGTAAAATTTTGATCAGAATAGGATTTCTTTATACAGTGCACTTAATTACATGATTCAACTGAAAGTTATGTACTTAACTACAAGTCATCATTATGAACAAGCTCACAGTACCTACCTCAGCAGTTCCTGGAACACAGAGACGAGCAGTCTGCAAAGCTGGATTGGTGGTAAAATTATTTGCGTAGTATTTTCTTCCATTAGGATCAAATAATAAAATCTCAGGGGGGCCACTGGACTGCCATGTGACTAGAAAGGTAGTGTCATTGCCCACACTGTTATCCACAGTCACAACGTTTTTCAATTGATGGTGAGGTTTAACACTTTCACCTGTACTTTGGAGCTGTTTGAGAAAATACACATATATGTGAAAGTTTCTAGTGAAGGCATAAATTTGCATCTTTTTATTTCTGCGTAAACACAAATAAGTGGGCAAAAATAAAAATAATTTATTGCCATGTACTATATTTAGATAAATCACTTTTCATAAAAATACCTTGCCAAAGCAAAATATTATATACTATAGGAGTACAGAAGATATAAAATATTATATTACAGTTAATACAAGTGTCACTTCATTATTTTTTACGGAGAGATTTTAGCTGTTCTCATACTGTTTCTCATCCAAATCAACATTAGCCTCAGATCAGCAATTATAATAACAAGCTTCTAAAAAATTTTTTGTCTGTGAATGTGCTGAAGGGTTTAATTTATATATTATCTCTTCAGATACTTTTATGGGCACGGAGCCTAGTGCAAGGTTTAAACTCATGACTCTGAAATCAAGAGCTGAGCTGAGATCGAGTCAACTCTCAAATGATTGAGCCTCCTAGACACCCCTACTTTTATATATTTTAATAAGAAATAAAACACTGAGTTTCAGGGGGCTTAGGTACATTAAAATAATTATTTAACCATTCACAGTAAGCCACATGCACGTGTGTGTGTGTGTGTGTGTATGCATACAACACATACAGAGTGCAAGCCCATGACAGCACTGTGCAAAATGCTTTACATATATTATCTCACTTAAACCTCATGAAAACCCTCTGAGGTGAGTACTGTTGTTATCCACATCCACAGATGAGAAGACTGCAGCTTAGAGAAGTCATATGTCCAGTTGTCACATGGCAAGCATCTGACACTGGGATAGAGCCCAAGCAAGCTGACATCGGAGACCCCACATTTAATCACTGTGTAGTCACAACAGACACAAGTCAGTAAATAACTTGGAAAATTTTTATTTATTAAATAAACACACTGTGTAATGTTCTGTAATATTGCTCAAACTTGAAAGCATGTAAAATTTTTGGTAGATGACAGCAAAAACACTGTGGATTATTTGTTCAAGTCTATTTTACAAGTGTTTGTAGACTGCTGACTACCAGGACACCTTCTGTGCTGGGCCTGAGCTGTTGAAGGGGATTTAGGTATAGTTTCTGCCCAAGGTCTAGTGAGGCTAATGACATACAACTGGGGAGAGGTGGCCAAGTTTGGGAATATGAGGCTAGTTTGAGCCATTTGAATAATATTTTGTTAAATTTTTAAAGAACCTTTTTTGGGGATGCCTGGGTGGCTCAGTTGGTTAAGCGGCTGCCTTCGGCTCAGGTCATGATCCCAGCGTCCTGGGATCGAGTCCCACATCGGGCTCCTTGCTCGGCAGGGAGCCTGCTTCTCCCTCTCCCTCTGCCTGCCACTCTGTCTGCCTGTGCTCGCTCTCTCTCTCTCTCTCTATCTGACAAATAAATAAATTTTTAAAAAAATCTTTAAAAAAAATAAAGAACCTTTTTTGAACATTTGTTTTTATTTCACATTATTAAAGAAGAAATCACATAGTAGATTATTTGGAAGAGCCCATTGTAATCTAATTTATAATATATATTCTCATTTATGGTTCACCTTTTCTCACTTCTAATGATGGAATTGTGGTTATTGCCTTACAGTGTACATATAATCTTCATGTTAAATATTTTCTAAGAATAATTTAACTGCCTCCATTGTTCACATCAAGTCATTAACTTGGCCGATTCACTTACCATCTGTAAGGAAATAGCAGATAAAATTTTGTCCAAACCCTTAGTTAGGTTCAAAATATCTTTAAAGTACCTAGAAAAACTCTGGCCCTTTGAAAATGGCTTGATTCGAGGAAGCCTTTGTGAGCAAAGTCTAGTAAATTTGAGTAGTCAAAGAGATATTTAAATTTTTTTAGAATTTAATGAAATAATTGATACTGTTAATGTGAGGGAGGAGCTTCAAAGAAGTTTTTAAAGAAGCCAAAAAAGGTAAAAGATTATGACTGATGAAAGTTATTATAGAACTAAAACTGAAGACACGGTTTCTTACTTTTCTTCTTGGCCTTACTTCCACCCCACCTCCACTCTCATTTTGAGCTCCTAGGAAGGAGCACAATAAGCTTCCAGACCCTAAAAGGCTGAGATAGCAATTGGAGATTACTCCTAGAGTGAAGAAGAACAGACATCAGGTAAAAGTGAATCTGGGCTTTGGTGAGACCAAGAAGCTCTTTAAAAGCCTTCTGTTTGGGTGCCTGGATGTCTCAGTGGGTTGAGCCTCTGCCTTTGGCTCAGGGATTTCAGAGTCAGTGATTTCAAGGTCCTGGGATCAGAGGTGCCCCCACCCCACATCGGGCTCTCTGCTCAATGGGGAGCCTGCTGCCCCCTCTCTCTCCACCTGCCTCTCTGCCTGCTTGTGATCTCTCTCTCTGTCAAATAAATAAATAAATTCTTAATAAAAAGAAGGCCTTCTGTGCAAGAATTTTATGTATTCAAATAAGATTAATGAGGCAGTTTGCACAATTCATTTATTTTTCTTGCTTCCTCCTCCCTGCCCCTCCAGCCCAATCTGTAGGTGTAATACCAAGCAGAACCTGACCTGAAAATGTTGTTGAAAAATGTCTCCGGTTCCAGAGGAAATTCTACAGAAAGCATCAATCATGCTGTTGGAGTTTGAGTTATCTGGAACAAAGAACTTTAAACCTCCTGAAATACATGATTAGGATGTTAACTATTAAAATGTATAAAATAAAACGAAAATAAGATGTTAGGTCTTTTTCAACAACCTTTCTTGTGGAAGAGGGTTAGTTGTGGGGAAGGAGTTGGGCTTCACTTGCCACATGGTAAGCAGCAGAGGTGAGTGGTTTTATCTGTTTTGTTCACAACTGCAATGTCAAGGTCTAAGCCTCTCTCTGGTATAGGATAGATGTTTATTAAATATCTTGTAATTAAGGTAATTTCTAGACAGCCTAGGGTAATTGCTATCTATCATTGCTATATATTTACATTTTTGTTTATATTCTGAAAATAGTGCTTTCAATGATAATTCAATAAAACCCAGTTTTCAGTTTTTAAGTCAGCAATAGTCATTTTTATTAATTATAAGAATAGAAGATAAAATTATTCCATGCTTCATTTGGAACAAAAAAATATGCATCTTACAATGTGGTATGTGTCCTTATCATGGAAGTTAATGCATTTAATAAATTTAATAAATTTAAACATATTTTTACCTCTGTGATTACATGTGCTCAGATTGGTTTAACAAAGAAATGATAAAATTATATTTTCATTGGATCTATATAATTGGCACCTTCTAAGGAAAATGTTTAAAAGTCAGCAAAATTTGAGGCACCTTGGTGGCTCCTTTGGTTGGGTGTCCAACTCTTGATTTTGGCTCAGGTCATGATCTCAGGGTCTTGAGATAGTCCACTGGGAGTGGAGTCTACTTGGGATTCTCTCTCTTCTCTCTCTTCTTCTCCTTCTACCCCTTCCCCACCCCCTTCTCTCTCTCCCTCTCTTTAAAAAAAAAAAGTCTGCAAAATTTTGGCAGATTTTAACAATGATTTCTGTGTTGTTTTCCTTAAGATAACTGTATTTTTTTTCACTTAGGCCACACATTTTATTGACATAATCTGAGCTTCATGGTTGCGCTTTAAATATTCAAATTAGGGGCACCTGGGGGACTCAGTGGGTTAAAGCCTCTGCCTTCAGCTCAGGTCATGATCTCAGGGTCCTGGGATCAAGCCCCACATCGGGCTCTCGGCTCATCGGGGAGCCTGCTTCCCCCCGCCCCTGCCTGCCTCTCTGCCTACTTGTGATCTCTGTCTGTCAAATAAATAAGTAAATATCTTTAAAATATAATAAATAAATAAATAAATAAATAAATATTCAAGTTAGAAAGAAGTGCTCTAAACTCTAAGTTTGTAGAAATATATTTACCTGTACGATGTGATAATTCCTCTAGATTTTCAACTACAGATGAACCCAGGGCAATGGAATGAATGGTTGAACCACTGCTGAGCACAGTGAGTAAGCAGTTGCCAATATGCCGATCATCTCCACTAGTCACTAATATCATCATAGAGCCATAGGCTTTTCCATTCAGTTTTTCAACAACCTGAACACAGAGTATCAGTCATTTGGAAGGGAACATAATTCAAATTATCTTATTGAACAGAAGAATTAACTCATACCAGATTCCCCACCTGTGAGGCATATGCCTCTTTGAGGTCTTCTGTGGCTTGCTGCTCTCCATGCCCATCCCCATTCTGTCCTCAACTCACTCCATTCCAGGACACAGGACTTGTCACCCTACATGCCATTAATGGTTTGCTTGCAGAGAGGGACTCTTCCTGTTCAAATCATCACAGCATGCCCCTGGTTTAGAATAGGGTCCATGATAGAGGCTATGGGGACACATTCTTATGTGTTATCACTGCCTCTGATTTCCAGTGAATGACCACTAAGAGGACTTAGAGCAATGGTTCTCAACCTTGGCTATGCATTAGAATTAGATAGGTCTAGAATGACTACACACAGAAGACAGACAAGCTGATTTTGACTAGAAAACCCGAGTAAAAATGGCTACAGTTGGGACAGTCCCAGAATGGATAGGGACAGTGTTAGAAATTGTCCAGATGATGCTGAAGTCCCCCAGTCTTGACCATTGTATTTATTATTTATTTACTCATTCCTTTAATAAGCATTTATTGAGCAACTATTACGTGACAGGTACTTTGCTAGACATATAGGGTTTAATGCTAAATAAGATATGGTTCCTGACCTTAAAAATGATCCATCACTACTCTCTTATAGTTAAGGCTGTTATGACCACACTGTAACAGATAACCCCAAATCAGAATCTGTTATCAGAACAGATAACCACAAAACAGATAACCACAAAATGAAGGAAAGGAAAGTGATGGTGATTTGAGGCATGGGGTGCTCCACTGTACCTCAAATCCCTTCTTAAGCCCTGAGCAAATGCTGGTTTCTGCTTCTGCTGACACAGTCATAGGCAGATGTGAAACCAACAGCTTTCGGTCATCATCGCTGTTAATTTGGTGTAGCTGGGCTCTAATCTCCCCTTTGCTGTTGAAACTGACGATGCCCACAAAAGTAAGGATTTCAACAATATGCATCAAGTAGAATTCTGCTGCTTGCTGCAGTTGAAGAAGTCTGTCAGCCTATGTCCCAAAAAGAAAAAAAAAAGAAAAATAATAACATTTAGTTGTAGATGAAAATATGATTAAACAACTCCATCAGAAAACATTTATGTGAGTTATTTAGCAATGTCAGATTGTAATTTTTTGAGCTGTAAAGTGTGATGCAATGCTGGAATCTTGTTTGATTAATTGCAGAAAATAAATGCTTTTCAAGGAGGGGGCGAGGTTTAGAACCCTGCCCCCAATAAGCTGTTTATTTATATTTACCACTATCTAAGAAAACGTCATCCCACTCTTTCTCTCCAGCTCAGAATTCAAGATCTATGAAACTAGTTAAAACAAGATTTGTAACTGCTTCTTTTAAAATCCAGTCTGGGTAACAGGAAACACCACAAAGAGACCTGATAGTAGAGAGAAGTAGCAGTTACGATATGTGTGCTGGAACTATGCTCTGTTACTATGGTCATCTTAGGCTGGACACTTCATCTGTGAAGTGGGCATAATAATATTTTTCTTATTTACGAAAATAGAATTGCTATGAGGATCAACTGAGATACATATATGGCAGTACAGTTATACTTCGAAGTGTTAACCAGTTACAGAGTAGTATTAACAACCAGGTTCAGGTAGGTGATAATCATGATGTTTAGTAGGATCACTTGTTCTGAAGGCTGTGAGAGCAGTAGGCTGAGCTTCAGTGACCACCCTCCCAGGGATGACTGTAGTCTCTGTCTCCAACCCAGACATCTTCCTTAATATCTGGACCTACATTTCACATTGCTTAGGAAACATCACCAATTTAACATCCCACAGGTGTCTCAAACTTGACACACTTTGAATTCATTGCCTCCCTTCCCAAATGCTGTTTCTCTTACAGTATTGGGAAAGAAGTTGGTAGAGTGGATGAAGTAAGAACTTTGACTCCCGCCTTCAACTTGTGCTAATTATGTGACCATAGAGAAATCACTCATTTTTTGTAGCTTCAGTTTTCTCATCTGCAAAAACGGATTTATAGTCAGCATTCAGTAAATAGCACCTATTTGCTAACCATGTTAGTCATCATTCTTTTTTATAATTAATTAATTTTTAAAAATTTTAAAACTTTTAATTTTTTAATTAAAATTAAGTGGATTTCCACTCCCAACTAGTTAAGCTAAAAGCCTGGAGCTGTCTTTCATTACCCCTCTGTTATCAGTCCCCATATTCTTGAACAAGTCCTATCAGCTCATTGTCTTAAATTTCTCTCAAGTTCATACTATCTCTCCAACTTATCTGCCATTTCCTTAGACACATCCAATGTTAGTTATAACCACACTAGCAGATATACTTCCCCCAAACAAATTTTTCTAATTTTGCTTGTTAGCTACTGCACAAATTCATCCCTTCCCTGGCCTTCCTCCCTTTTTCTCCTTCACATCATCTAACCTAGCAAGTACCTCCTCATTCTTCAAGATTCAACTCCAAGTTCATCCTCTCAGTGAAGTCTTTCTCAGTCACTTTCTTCTATGGCACTAGATACTGCTTCATCAATGTTCCCACAGCAACTTACACCTCTTTGGAGCCTTGTCACATTGTATTATATTTATTCCCATATGCACGTTGTGGATCCATCATTAGATTGCGAGCATTTTTTAAAGACTTATTTATTTGAGTGAGAGAGAGTGGGGTGGGGGGACAGAGGGAAAGAATCTCAAGCAGATTCCCTGATGAACATAGAGCCTATTGTGGGGCTCCATCTGATGACCCCAAGATCATGACCTGAGCCGAAATCAACAGTCAGATGCTTAATCAGATGAGCCACCCAGATGCCCCAGACTGTGAGACATTTGAAGCAGAGACTATGTTCTGTCATCTTTGCATCCCCCAAGCCAGCACAGTACAGGCACCTAATGAATGAATGGCCATGATGGTTCAAGGACAATATTGGCAGGAAAAGGGAAGGATGTTTGTTTTGCTATAAGTGTTACTTTAGTCTTATTTCTCTTCTACTTCCTTTAGGTCTTCTCTCAAGTAAAATGATCACTTTCACTGTACTTATTCTTCCTCAAGAGAGGCAGTTAGCCAATATAAATTACTCTGAGACCATATTTTAGAAGATCATGCCCTAGTCAACTGCACACAAGCAAGATTAGAAAATTATCCGGATGCTGAATGGATTAGTGGAGCTCCTAATATTTCAGAAACAAGCCAAAAATGCAAATTTTCTGGGACTATTGATATAGAAAATATAAGAAGATAAACTCTTCCTTGGGATAAGTACTATAATAAAATAGTAACTACGACTTCGGAACCAAAACCTTCATATTCATCTTCTCATTTATTCTGCCTCAACAGCTTTAGGAAGTAAATGGTGGTATGCCGGAAAATGTATTTAAAAAACAGGATTTCTGGCAAAAGAAAGAGAGAAGAGAGAGACTCTGATTTGTTGCAACTGACAATTTCTGTGGGGCAAATACTTCCACCATGGCTGATTTCAAGCTGTCACTGTGACATCACTGAAGGCAGAGTTGGGGGAGAGATGCGTAGTAGTAGACCATACATATACAACAGACCAGAAATAATCTTAAGAGCATACATCCGAGATCACCAGACATTTTCGGAAAAGGGCCAGAAAGTTAAGTGTTTTAGGCTTGGTGGGCCATATGGTCTCTGTTGCAACTACTCAACTCTGCTGTTTTAGGATTGAAGCGGCCAGAGATAAGGTGAAAATAAATGAGTGTTGTTGTGTTTCAATATTGTTTTATTGATGGACACTCATGTAATTTTTTCACATGTCATGAAATATTATTATTTTCTTGATTTTTTTTCTAAGCCATTTAAAGAGTAAATCCATTTTTAGCCTTTGGGCTATGCAAAAACAGGCAGTGGGCCACATTTCGCCCACGAACTGTTGCTTACTGACTCTGGTCATAGGTAACAGTAAAAAAATAGTAGGAAAATAATCAGGAAGTGATGAGTTTTAAGCATTTATTATGTTTTTTTAAAAACATTTTATTTAATTCTAAATCTACATAGTTTAATTTTTAATAATGGCTATATTATTTAACCACTAGCTTGCAAATTTCCTAAAATTTAACAGTTGACTCCAGTGAACTAGTATAAGCTGGTTCTGTCACAACACTAAAAGTAATATTATACTCCCTATTCTACAGATGAGAAAACAGTTCAGGAAGATTATTTTGCTCCTGATTATAGACAGTAAGTGAAGAAGCCAGGAGAGACTAGAATTTTAACCACTATCTGACAGTGCTGGGCTTTCAGGAGTGGGTTTCTGGAAGGCTGTGAGCTTCCTGGATGACTGAGGAATAGTTTTCTATTCATGGTTACATGGAAAACACACACACAGTGGATATGCACACTGTTTGCAAACTCACCATCTCTTACCTCAGCAAGGGTTGTGTACCAGTGACCGAATTATGGCCAGACAAGAGATTCTCTTACATGTCAGAATTTTGGAAAAGGGTCTTGGTTGGAAAAAAGTTGCAATTAGTAGCAAAAAATCAGGGCTAAGGATTATCTGTGGGTTTCATTTATCTGCCTTATCTCAATTTCTGGCCTACATTCTAAAATTTGTTCCTCCTGTCCCCAAGAAAAGATGAAATGCATGACAATTCCACACCTTTGGCCTCTCCTCCTCTGCCTTTAACCTCTGAAAATGAAAAGAATTAAAGACCAATAAAAAAAAATAAGGAGAATGGCTTACAGCCATTTTGGTTCAAATTATTACCTCTGCCATCTTACTGGACACATCTAGGACTAGACACACCACTTTGTCACCAGCCTGAGCAAGGGAGAACACGGGAGAAGGTGGAAGCTCAGTCCCATTCATGGGAAAGCTATGGTTAAAGTCAGCAGAGTCTGTGATTACATCCCACGCACTTCTGAGGCTGCACATTTGGTTCTGTAGGTTTGGAGCTTCTTGGTTGTGGGTACTTGCGTTACAGAATTCAACCACCTAGAAAAAGAATAAAGCCTATCAGAGAATAAAGGCACTCCTCTCATATTAGACATAATTCTCCTTCTCAAGCAACTAAAGTTAAACAGGCATGGTAAGCTGAAACATGAGATATTGGCAGTGCTATAGCAGTCCTTTATTACTTCAAGAATGACAGTGAGTTTACAAATATACCTTCACACTCTTTGCTTGAAACATTGGCACCCTTGTGGTACTTGGGATCAGTCTAAATTATAGTCTGTTTGCACTTGGAAAACAGAGAGCAGGCCATGTATATGTATCTTAGTCTTAAGAAAACAAAACAATCTTCCACCTCTTTTAGTATGATAGTGTGTTAAAGAAAACACTCTACAAGATGTTATCTTGGTCAGCCTATTCCTTGGAACTATAGTTAATGGCCCACCTGTGTCTTTATTTATCGATCAGTCAACATAAATCGATCTAGTTCAAATATTGATCTCTGTAAGAATAGGATAAGGAAAAAAAAAACAACTTAAACCTACTTCCTGATCTTTCTCCCCATTTGGAAATAGAGATATAATTCAGTTAATAATATCAAACATATGCCACCCTTTTTTAAAGTATGGTTTGCATTGCCAAGTAATAAGTTATCGCCTATTCCCAGTGACTGTATTCCTTCAGAGTAGATACTTCCTGCTAGCAGAGCCATGGGAGCTTAGAGCTAGAACAACCTTGCCAGTCCCATCTCTAACTTCATAGAAAGGGAAGGTAAAGCTCCAGAAGGTTGATACTTGCTCAAGGACATGGTTTTCTCAGTAGCATGGGGAGATGAGAATATAACCCATTTTGGGTTTTGTTATTTGTTTGTTTTTAACTCTTTTCTCTCTTTTGTGACTATGGTTAGAGGACTGTGAATTTTTTTTGATGGGATATTAATGATTAGGTCTTTTCAAGGATCGCCCACAGTATGGATGAAATATGTAGAATTAAGTTGGCTTCCAATATTAAAGCTAGAAATTAAAAACATAATGGATCAGACAAATATGAAAAATCACTTTAAAATTACAGAATGACTCGTAGCCTTGACTAAACCAGACTGAAGAAAAAAAGGTATTTAAAGAAAAGAATGCATCAATCTAAGGGACATTGGTCAGCCATGGAAACAAAACTTCAGAGGCATGTGTTCATGTGCTCCCAGCACCGTGGAGGGGAGATGATGCACAGACATGAGTTTTGGGTCTTCATAAAAACGGATGGATAGATCAGGTCATGAAGACTGATGCCAGTAAGCCTCTGTATCACCAGTCTCCCTCCTTTCTGATTCCGTTCCCTCCAAGCAGGCTTCTGGTGAGAATCTGGCTTTTTCATGGTGCTTCCAGAGAAAAAATGAACTGGCTAGAGAATGCAAGTATTGGATCCCCATGACAGAGTATGATTTTTAAATAATAATGTAAAAAATGATGTTCTAGATCCATACACTAGTCTCTTGCCAATGCGGAATACTGACAAGGTTGAGTTTCTGACCCTGCAAAGCTAAGGGTTAGTTGATTTCTCTTGGTAACACCTGGTTTTCCTTTTTAATTTCTGTACTATGCAAAAAAAGGGAAAGAGAATTTGGAAACACGATTAAAATAAGAGTGGTTTGCTGCTTGTTCTTCTTTTTTCTTTTTGGTGGAGATGCTGGGAAATGGTTTGCTACTTCAAATGAGAGAAATATAATCATGTATTATATCACTCTTAGTGACTCAATACATTTTTCCTCAATACTATCAGATGAGCAATTTATTTTAAAGTCTCCAGAGCTGTCTTGTTAAATCACCTTCCCTAGAAAGCAAATAATCATTTTTCTAAAGGAATTTTTTTTGGGGGGTGATCATCTTTGGGGCTTTCTTTGTTTTATCTATGAAATAAAAACTAGATGAACTAACTCTAAGTTCCCCAAGCTCTAAAATTTAGTGAATCTTAATTGGCTTTTTGTTTAAATACTTCAAATGTGTCAGTCCATCTAGGGAAGAGATGGAATGTTGTAGGAGTTTGTCATTCCAAGGCCATACTTACAGAAGATAAACTTTGCATGAACATTATTGATGCAGTTGAGTTTTGGGTGCTATTGTATATGAACATACATCCTTCTTTGAAAAGTTTACTAATAATACAGTTTTCTTGGGGGCAAGGGCCTTTTTCACATACAAAAATGCCTGCGATGTCAGAGGAACACCTAAAAATGGAAAGAGAAATTGGGTCTATTTCAGAAAAACTTATGTTTCTTCTTCATTGGCTCATATAATAATTTGTTCCAAGGCTTGTAGCTTGCTATATACACATTAAAACATTTTAAAAACTACTCTGTTAAGAAAGTTCATTAATTTAGATATGCACTCCATTGTATTTTAAAGCATTTGATCTGGATGAGGAATTCTCTATTGCCAAGGGTTTTACCAGCTAAACAAGGTCAAAGGAAAAGATGCCAGGAAATCAGCAGGAACTTTTGGAGTCCCCAGGAGGAGCATGAGTGACAGTATCCTGAGTCACAGCTTCTTTGAGCTCATTGCCATTGGACATCAGAGCAGAAGAGAATGAACATGTAATGATGATATTTAAAAGGTTTCTTTCCTAAATAAGCAAACTCAAATCCTACTAATGGGAATGAAGGACTATACAACCTTTAGAAGAGAAGTATCTTCGAATTGATGATCAACTGATAGTTGTTCAGTATCTACCAAAATTACAGCTGTGGGTACATTTTGACCCAGTAATTCTTGGAAGTTATTCAATAGATATATAGATCTGCCTGCATACATGAAAAATAATATGTAGCATTATGACCTGCAGTGTTGTTGGTAATAAAAAACTGGTAACAACCCACTTGTCCAACAATAGGAGACTGAAAATGAGTGAGATGGTACATCCACACAGTGGGACACTAAGCAATTATTTTTAAGAAAAAAAGAATGAAAAAAGTATATATTCACATATATTTGGATTTGCCTGAAGAAATACTTAAAAAATAAACAAGAGGGGCACCTGGGTGGCTCAATGGGTTAAAGCCTCTGCCTTTGGCTCAGGTCATGGTCCCAGGGTCCTGGGATCGAGCCCCACATCGGGCTCTCTGCTCAGCAGGGAGCCTGCTTCCTCCTCTCTCTCTCTGCCTGCCTCTCTGCCTACTTGTGATCTCTCTCTATCAAATAAATAAAATCTTTAAATAAAAAAATAAATAAACAAGAAACTAATAAAAATGGTTACTAGAGGGCATGAGAGGAATAGGGTAAAGACAACGGTGGGAAAAATATCATAGAGTATAACTTTTTATATTGTTCTCATATTTGAACCACAAATATTTGCCAACTTTTAAAAAAATGAAATAAAATTTAAAAGTTTAAAAATGAAAGGATCTCTTCCTTGTCAGTTAGGTTTTAGCTACCATTATCAACTTCATTTTAGAGTTAAAAAAATAAACAATGAATTTTAAACATGAGGAAAAGGACCAACCTTGTTACTTTAATTTGATTTTGCCCATTTATGTAGAAAGGTTTCTCATCATTGTATTCATCGAACACACCCCAACGGAGATGGGCCCATTCATGGACAAATACTCTACCTGTGGAAGAGAGAGCTTTAGTTTTGTGTTCCTGAAATCTCAGCAGTGAGCTTTGCTAACTGGTGAAGATGTAACATCGCTGGACTGTATATACTCACTACAAAGGCTTGAAGTGTAATTCTCTCCAACTTTTCGCTTCCTCACCCTCCATTCCCATCTCCTGCTTTACTCTCTACCCTTATAACTGAGGCACTCTGAAAATATATCTAGTCCTGTAAATGTAAATATCTGAAACTAGTGATGAGCCCCACATTCTCTCATTTCCCCAGTGAAGCTGCATAACACATTTCTGTTTAGCTTCTTACAGGCCTACCATTTCAGGGCTGTGGGAAGGGGAAGAAGCTTATCTAGTACATTGGACTGAATGCTTATTATCCCCCTCCCCCGCCCAAATTCCTATGTTGAAATCCTAATGCCTCATGTGATAGTATTAGGAAATGGGGCCTTGGAGAAGAGATTTGGTCACAAAGGTGGACCCCTCATGAATGGGATTAGTGTCCTTATAAAGAGACCCCAGAGAGTGCCCTCCTCTTCCTATCCAGTAAGGACGCAGAGAGGAGATGGTTGTCTATGTACCAGGGAGTGGATACTAGACCCCAAATCTAACAGTACCTCAATCTTGGACTTCCCAGCCTCCAGAACTGTGTGAAATAAGTTTCTGTGGTGTAGAAGGCACGCAATCTGCGGTATTGTTATAGCAGCCCAAACAGACTAAGATACCAAACAAGCAAAGTTTTCCTCTTTAGTCTGTGTTTTCCAAGCATACCTACTTTTTCCTTGTAAGTAATCCTCCTCTCTAGAGCAATGATTGAAACCCTGGGGCCAGAGAAAGATGAAGGAGTGAAAAAGATCATAAGCCTCCACTCCAGCCTGGACAGTCAGTTCTTTTTTATTTATCTCTGATTCTCCATGATTGTATTTGTCTCCAACTCTTGGCTCACAGAAACCCCCATCCTCAGCATTAAACCCTTTATGTCTTTATCTCTACTTCTCTAAATCTTGGATTTCCTTCAGTGTTCCGATCAAAACTACTCCCCAGTAGAAGCTTTTGGGATTAACTCTCTGCCAGAAGTGTATTTTTCCTTTTTTCTGAATTCTTTTAAGTTCTGGGAACCAGGAAGTGTGTGCAGAGCTGACTGAGGCTGCAGGTGTTGTGCAAGTTTGGGGACAAAGGAAGGGAGGGAGCTAAGTGGAAGGTATTAAGGGAAAGTTTGTTCCTACTCAGGGAATTTATAAGTGCTGGTGAAGAGATTATCAGCACCTCATAGTTCCGGGGAAAAGATTTTTTTTTTTTTAATGTGTGTTTTATACAGAGTGTTGCCCCAATTTCCGACAGAGGATACAACATCTATTTAGATTTAAATGGGAGTTAAGTGAAAACATCATTTGAAAGGCATTACTTCTGTTAAAATCAGGAACAAAAAATTAAGCATGGGATAGTTAGCCCTGGACCTGTTGATCTGTTCTCTGCGCAGCTTTTCCCTGAGATCTCATCCACTGAACACCAGGCCCGAAATCTACGACCCTGCCTTCTCTCCAAAACTCCAGCCATCCAAATCCACCGTGAGCTGGGTCTTTCCACCAGGACAATCTGCTGCTCCCCTCAATCAACTTGCCTTTCACTGTAGCAGTCAGATCTCTATTTCTCTTTTTTCCCCTCTGGAACTTCTCCCGTCACTTAGAGTTCTTAGGATTAAATAAAATAACATTTGAAAAACAAATAGCACAGCACCTGGCACATAGAAAGTTCTTGTTGTTCTTAATACTCTTTCCTATCCTCACCTCACTGCTCCTATTCTTATTCAAGTCTTTGTTTCCTGCCTGGACTTCCAATTATTCTCCTGATATTCACTTTCCCTCTCATTGATTCGAGGGAGCCAGATTATCATCATTACACAGCCAGATTCATCTTCTGAAAACACTTTTATGTTGATTTCACTCCTGTGCTCATAAACCTTCAGTGGTGATGGGCTAACTTGGGCAGTTGAGGCTCCCCCAACCCCTATCCCCCCATGCATTTCAGCCATTTCTTCCACTATTTCACTACTCACAGTCACTCTGCACCATTAGTGTGGCTACTGCTCCTGTCCCTCAAACATGCTCTGGATTTTTCTGCTGCCACTGTTTATTCATACTCTTTGCCCTGTTCTCTCTCATGTTTCCATTTACCAACATGACATTAACCTTGGAGAGTCTCTGCTTTGTGAGGCCCTTTCTAAGCACCCTTAGTGCAAAAGGTTCTCCTTCTGCTGAATTCTTACAGCACTCACCATCTGGGCCACTACACTGGTGTCCAGCTTTTTTCTGGCTCACTTTGTTTCTTATCTTTTCATGGACATGCATCCTATCTCTCCCCATCCAGATGGTAAGTCCTGAGCAAGTTTCAGGTTCTTTGAGTTGCTTTTCAGCACCAAGCACAGAATATTGTAAATAATATTGTCCTATGTCTGTTTCTGGATTGATCACACTTACCTCGTGGTCCATAGCCAGCTATTAAGTCATCATTTAGGAGAAAGTTAGATGTGAAATGAATGTATTTTCCCTCTTCTCCACACCCTTTGTATTGTAGTGTGTATGGGTCATCTCCATGTGCCCCATACCGGTCAGTCACTATGACATTTGCCTAAATGAAAAGAAATGCTTTATAATACTCTATATCCCAACTGTGATGTTGGTGACATAAACATATACATTTCTTAAAACACTTTATTTTTTTTAATATTTTACTTATTTATTTGACAGACAGAGATCACAAGCAGGCAGAGAGGTAGGGGGAAGCAGGCTCCCTGCTGAGCAGAGAACCCAATGCAGGGCTCAATCCCAGGACTGTGGGACCATGACCTGAGCTGAAGGCAGAGGTTTTAACCCACTGAGCCACCCAGGCACCCCTTGTTAAAACACTTTAAACTGTACTCTAATGATCTGTGCATTTTACTGTATGAATTGTATTCCAATTTGATAACATTTTTTTTTAAGATTTTATATATTTATTTGACGGACAGAGATCACAAGTAGGCAGAGAGGCAGGCAGATAGAGAAGAGGAAGCAGGCTCCCCACTGAGCAGAGAGCCCGATAGGGACTGGATCCCAGGAACCTGGGATCATGACCTGAGCTGAAGGCAGAGGCTTTAACCCACTGAGCCACCCAGGCACCCTGGGTATTTAAAAAACAACTTTTTTTTTTTTAAAGGTGTGTATAAGTGGGGTTTAAAATGCACGCACAACTAAATATCGGTAAAATTATTTGGCACTTTCAAAAATATCTATATTTTAAAAGCTTGGCAACTTTCCATGGGGTTTGATTATTTCCATTTGACCTTCCCATTTTCCAGGTTAGGATTTTCTCAAAAACCCACACTGTGAAATTCTGACATTATAAAACCCTATAAAATATAATAAAAATATTTGAGTAATTATTAAGAGCAATGAATGTCATTCAGACTGTTCTGTAAAGTGTCACAGCCTATTGTGAACAGCTTTCTGTAGGTTACTTCACCAGTACGGGACAATACGTTGTGTTTATTTTAAGCCTTATCCTTTCATTCCCATTATCAATTAGATCAGCAGTACAATCATTAGAATAAAGTTATATTTCATCTTGTACACTGACCATTTCAATTATTATTGCCAAAACCAAAGAAAATATCTGTTCAAATAACCATCTAGAGAATACAATTTTATATACAACATTGTTTCTTTTATTTCTAGGAAGAAACATAACATGTTGTTTCAAGACTTACCATTAGAAGTTATGTTCTTACCTTTTTTTAAACAAAGCTGATTTTAGAATTATAGATCTAATATGATCCTATAAATACACATCACACAATCACTGTCTGTACCTACGTGTACTGTTTTATGTGTGTGTATGTGCACACCCCAGAGTAGAGGAAGGAAATGTTATATTTATTTTCCATTATTTCTACAGTGTTTGATTTGTTTTTGCAATGAGCATGAATTATTTTTATAATAATTAACATTTCGTTTTAGAAAGATAAGAATTCAAGTCTGGGGCTTTGCAAAGCAACACCTACAAAAGGGCTACAAATGCCATGCCCTTGGATAGTTTTCACACGGACAAAACCTCATTTCTATGTCTGGAAATTTGTCCTGAAGCTAAAAGCAAGGAGTGCTTGCTGGGAATGGAGTACTCAGAGGATGTTTGGGGCTTCATTCTATTATAGACCATAGTAATACAGTTCTTACCCACTTCTTCTACCTCTCCCTCTCCTCTCCTGCTTCCTACCTGCATTTGACTGTGGATTCACAGGGACAGGAGCCACCTTGCTTGTCCTTGGGTCCTCTACAGTGCCTAGCATGGCCCCTGTAGATAATGATAGTTCACTGTTTGCTTAATTGACATTTGAGGCTAAAGAAATCAGTATCCATATAAGTATATAAAAATAGCACTCAATGATTATTCTTTCCTTTAATCTTTCAGTTCAGTAATATTCTCATTTTTATTTTAATTATTTGTTTCTCAGCTCTCCAGTAGGATCAGGAATATGACCTGGTTTTGATGCTAGTTGTTTCCAATACGTCTTTATTTCATGGAAGGTCAAATTAATTAATACTGTCTACATAGATAGCTAGAGATGGCATAGCTTGGTGCAAAGAGCATGGGTTTGGGAAGCAAATAAGCATGGATCGAAATTGTGGCTCTGTAATTTACTAACTGTTGGGGACGAAATCCTTACTTTTTTTGAGCTTCTGTTTCCTAACTTATGGTAATAATTTGTGATAGCAACTAATTTTAAGGTGTATAAGGACTAAACGATATATGTAGACTGCCTGGTGTAAGTGGAAGCTTAAACACTAGCTCTCTCTAGGGGTGCCAAGGTAGCTCAGTCCACTAAACATCTGACTTGGCTCAGGTCATGATCTCAGGGTCCGAGATTGAGTCCCCAAGTGGAGACTCCAGTCTGCTCCTGCCCCTTCGGCTAGCTGCCGGATTCTTGTTCACAGTAACTTCAGTCATTTGCCAAATGTATTTGACATTTGTTTATAGCATGCAGACATAATCATGGATGCTTACCTATGACCTGCAGCTTACGAGAGGCCTCCAAAGGTTAAGTTCTTTTTGATTGGAAAAGAAGTAGCCACTCCTCCCCTGCCCCCTTTCTGCCTTCCTTCTTATCACCATACTCCTCAAAAACCCGTGTCCTGGACGTGGATGCCTGTGAAATTCTGCTAATTTACACTCTGGCGGGAGAAGTCAATCATATTTTATAGCTTATGTTTCTGTCTGGACATGCATGTCTATTGCTCCTGACAGGATGGGAAAAGAAGGTAGTCATAATTGAAATTGTTCCCTGCACAGTTCATATGCAGTAGGGTAAAACCAGCTTTTGGTCATTAAAGAAACATTTCAGAAAGGACCCTCTAAGTTACAAAGGGAAGAAGCCTTCTGAGAGGCTACTTAGACAATGGCATTTCGCTTATTTTTTGTTCCATAATTTGTACTCATTTATTATATTTCCATGTATCTTGTGATAACAATCTTCCCAATATTAGTTGTGTGTTAACATCAATGACTTGTTTTTGTTTAAGTTCTCACAGTTAAAGTTTAAACAGAGCATATCCTGGTTGTTTTTTCTGGAGTTAAGCTCATTTAAGAAAACCCTGAATTCTTACCTTTTCATATAATTCTTGTTTTACTTTGCTGTAATTATTAGCTTTCCATGTGGCAGGTATTAAAATCTTTACATTTCTGAAAAACACTCTTCTCTTGGTAGCATTGAATAGGTAAAAAGAAGCTTCATGTATCATTTCCTATAATCAAATAGAAGAAAAGCTTATCTTGGCACTTGTGTATCTTTCATTGGTTTTCTGATTATACTTGAGTAAGTAGCAGTAAAGAATAATGAAAATATTTTAAAGCAGCCTCTTTCTTTTAGAGATGGCCTTAGACTGTGGGAAAACTTGGGAGTAAAATAAACCTCAAATGGTTAACTGGAAGAGATTTTAGGACACTAACAGTGAGTCTGGGTTTGCCTACGTAATTTTTCCCAGTTTTGTGAGAGACTTTTAAGCTTTTACCAAACAAATCCCTTTCATATCTCCTGTGGGCATGTTCAAGACCACACCTTATGATGATACTGATTTCTCTAAAGCAATACCAGTGGGAGGATCTTAAGTAAGGGAGCTATGACCCTCCTCCACCACATTAAGGGGAAAATAGTCAATTACTTTACAGAACATTCAGGTGAAAAGAATTTTGCTCTTCGGCACTCCACCTAGACTCTCTTTCTGTCTGAGAATTCTCAGCCTCAGGATGGAATTCAACAACTTGATTTTAATAAGCACAATCGTGCTTATTCATCAGTCAAACATCTGGTCTTTGTTACCACAATAGGTTATTTTTTTTAAGTTTCTACCCCAAAAACAGTCATGTTAGGAAAATAAAAAAAGCTAAAAGTGGTAGTAACCAGCAAGAACAAATGAAGGAGGGCTAGATCAACACTCTGAGCCAAGACTATGCATAATTAAGTGAACAAACTAGCTTGACCATAATCATAATTTTTGGTGCTTAAAGGAAATGCTGATCTCATTACTATCCAAATACAGACCAAGTAAGGTTGTTAGCTCTTTAAAGAAGGCTACAATCCTGTTCTAATGGAATAATGGTATTGATTTCACACCTGTCACTTACCTTAATATTTGGGATGAGGTTCTGATCTTCGGATACCTGAGGATTGATTGCAATGAGTAATCCATCATACCCATTATCTTGAAGCTGCACTCCGGCTCCCAGGAATAGGAGTTCTGGAATTAGGGCCACCAGGAGAGTCACAAACTTCAGGCTTCCAAGGGGACCCATGTTGTCCATATGGGTCATGTTGTAGAGAAGCCTCCAGTTCACTCACACTGGTCCTACTGGGTACATTGCACCAGTTTGTTCATGGGGGAGCTGATACTTTCTTCCTGAACTTGGAAGGTCGTAGACCTTGTGGTGAAGGTGGTGCCCTTTTTTGCAAAACCTGGGTGGATCTCTCTGAGACCTGCCTCTACATGTCCTTTTCCTCTAGGCAACACACTTGCCTGTTCTGTGGCTGAGCTTTCTTTTGAAACATGGTTGGGCAAGAAATCACTCCTTATTCAGTATATCTTTTCAGAAGGAAGAGGGAAATAAGACAAAAGGAGCTTGAAAGAGGGAGGCCTGGCTGGCTGGGCTGAAAAATCAGAGAATCTGGATTGTTCACTCCACTTTCAGCAGAAACACAGAAGTCCATCGTGACTCTTCTCTCCTCATCCTTGACAACCCCCTCCATCAGTCAGCACAGCAACTTTTCTACTGCACTCACATCATTTTTTGTTTGTTGTAAGATTCCCTTGTCTGCTTCTTTGGAATATTTGGAAATCTATCCTGCAGCCCTGTCCCTGGGGCCCCTGGGTCAGGTCATCTGGGCAAGCTCTCAGCTGATGGTGGAGGGGAAGGTATCAGATGTCCCCCAAGAAGGGCTAAGTGCCAGGAACTTAGATGCCTGGGCAGACCACAGATGCCTTTCCCTCTGCTCTTGCTGCCTCTTCTTACTGGACCAGGGGAAAGAATACATTTGTCTTTCAGCACCTCTCTCCTGAGGGGCAAGGGTGTGCCTCAGTCTACCTTCCATTTTCCAAGGACCTATCACAGGGTCTGGTACACAATAGGCATCACAAATATTTTAGGAGTGTTAATACTACCTGATAACTACCTCATGCTTTAAAGTTTACAAAGGACCCCATTTAAAGGTCAATTCTATGATGCAGGCATAATTCTTCTCTTTTTCAATGAAGACACTGAGTCTCAGGAAGATTGAAAATTAGCCAGTGATGAAAGGAACTATTGTGTGATGACTTTTATCATGCTTATTTTATGGGTGACAAAACTAAGGCTCAGAAAATCTAAGTAACTTGTTCAAGGTTGTGCGAGCATCACCATAATGCTAGAATGAGACCCATAGGCTCCCAATTCCATTGTTTTTCACGATATCACATTGTCTTGTTTTCCCAGGGAACTGTAAATAAAGTGAGCTTTATTAGAAATATAGAGCTGTAACGTTGAGGGACAGTGATGGAAATTTTCCTCTTGCTATCCCTCTGCTTGGAACCTCTCCTCTGACTTCTTTTCACTTGTTGTTCCTTCAAATTCCATTTCTGGTCTGGAGCCTGAGCTGAGCTTCCTAACTAGGTCAAATACCCTCTTTTCATGCTTTCATAGCATTGCATACCTCTTCTTTGAACTATGATTATGGTTACAGTTTCACATTCATTTTGTGTAATTGGTTTTTTGCTTCCCATGAAGGGCATATGAGATGGGGGACTCTACCCTGTCTGTTTTTATCACTACCTCCTTAGCACCTACCTCAGGAAACTCTCAATAAATATTTGTTGAATGAATGAAGTGAGGAGAAGGAAATAAAAACTAGTTACAGAAGAACCCTGGATTATAGTGTGGAAATGCTCCCCCCAACTTTATCTTTTTGTTTTTGTTTTTGTTTTTAATTTGTGAGTGAGGAAAGAGAGCACAAGCGGAGGTGGGGAAGAGAGACAGAGGGAGAAGCAGACTCTCCGATGAGCAGGGATCACGATGGGGGCTGGATCCCAGGATCCTGGGATCACGACCTGAGCCAAAAGCAGATGCTTAACCATCTGAGCCAGCCAGGCGTCCCTGCTCCCCCCAGCTTGCAAAGTATCTCTTCTAGATTTTATTTATTTATTTGACAGACAGAGATCACAAGAAGGCAGAGAGGCAGGCAGAGAGAGAGGAAGGGAAGCAGACTCCCTGCTGAGCAGAGAGACTGACATTGGGCTCCATCCCAGGACCCTGAGATCATGACCTGAGCTGAAGGCAGAGGCTTTAACCCACTGAGCCACCCAGGTGCCCCCTGAAACAGTTTTCTTCTTGCTCCGTCTTATCAGAAGGCCCTGGGGTATTGGTGCTCCCCTTGGGTGTGTAGGAGAATGAAATGTCTCTGGTAACCATGTGACTGCCATAGGCACTCACTCTGTCAGCTCGCAGGTCAGCTTAGCTGTCTTGTCTCTGGGGGCTGGTTCCCAGCCCTGGGGCTTCTTTCCCTCTCTCACCATGCAACAGAATGGAAGCCCAGAGGTGTAGGGACGCTGAAGGCTCTGCCTGTAACTGTGATTCATTGAGCAGAACAATGAACTTTTATTTCCAACTTTTCTTGGCAGTTTACTTTCTTATGCCAGTCTCTTGTGCTTTTCAGAAAAACATTATTGGCATCAGTAAAACCAATGCTCAAAATGCTCAAAAATGAAAGCCGGAAGCGGTACAGAGAGCAGCTTTCCATCAACGATGAGAGAAGAGTTTCTTCTTGCCACTGTGCACACTCATGTGAGTCATTCTCTGGCTGAGGGGCTGCTGAGGGCTGGCACAGAGCCCTCTCACCACTTGTTCGTGACAGTAGTTACAATGACCGCTGTAGCACGAGGAGTGGAATGTTGGCTTGGGACGGCATGCTGCTTTATAAAGAGCGGCTCTAGGGAGCAATCCTGTCCAATTTCATCTGAACAAATGCACTCAGGTTTTGCTCCTCCTAGACTGAAGTTTGAGATATGTCCATTTTTGTCTACCTGCTTTTTGCGTCTTTGGGTTTGGAACCCAATGCCTGGGTCTGGCCACTCAACTGGCATCCACTTTCATCAATTGTCCCTAGTGGATTCTAGTCACTGACCCATTCTCTGACCGTGTCTGGGGTGTCACATTCACTCCTGAAAGCCTTTTCTCCCACTTCTGTTTTGCCCTCAGCAACTAGGCCTGGGGCTAGGCCAGCTAAAGAGCTCTTCTTTCTGCCTTCTGCTTTGACGCAGCTGACCTGACAGGAGACAAAAGTAAAAAGCTCTTAAAATTGTTGGCTAAGGAACTTAAAAGTCATTCCTGAGGTGAATGTCCATTTCTGATAAAGTGTGACTTTGTAACCCAAAATCCCACAATTTACCCTTTCATTCCAAAAATATTCACCACTCATATCTATAGTATTTTATGATATCTAAAATATGAAATATACCCAAAGTGAAGAAAAATGGGAATGCAATGTTCAGGCATTTACTTCAAGTTGTAGTAATTCTAGGAAACTGCTCTGCTTTTATCTGCTTTCAAGAAAATAAGAGTTATTCCATTTCAGTAACTGAAGAATCTAGAGCACACCTTTGTTCATTGTCTGAATTTGCAGTTCTTCCTGGCCCCAGAAGGCCTCTCTGTTTTCAGGGAGTCTGCAGGCAGAGACCCACAGAGTGAGCAAAACATGCAGTTGGTATCCGAGAAGTCAGGGAATCTGACATCTTGAAGAATCCAAAGAAGTTTCGAGTGATTTCTTCTCAGGCTTTTGTTTTGACTCTTTAGCAATCCTGTTTAGAACAGGAAAGCTCACGATGGGGCAGGGCTACAAAGCCCGTGGATCACTTTAGTTTTGCAACATTTATGAGATAAATCAAAATGGAAGTGAGACAAATCGTAAAGAGTAAGAAATTGAATAAAGCACAGTTTGCCAAGGACTCGGATGGCACATTTCATGGCTCCCTTATCCCATTTTCCTCAAACTTATATTCATTTTCAAAACAAGTGAGTGAAGTGGGTGGTCCAGATAGAGTCCGGGAAGTCACTGGAGTTTTGCTGAGTCACCACCGTGTCAGAACTTGAAGCACTTACACTTCTACTTCTTTTAATTCTCGTGATTCAGTCTTTCACCCCCAGGCTTGCTGTTAAGCCTCCTCCCCATCCTCACTGTGCCAAGAACCCTGCAGATGATTTCATGCATGAAAAAACAAAAAACCTCTAAAATTTGCCAGAATGAATGGAAAACAAGAACTACTTTTAATGATAACTTAATGAAGAACATGGGAGAAAGGGTATAGAATATTTCTCATTTGCAAAATGGGCATAAAATTGTGCTCCATAAAATACTCTTATATCTATTATGTACCAGATAGTATATAGCATCATGTGGATGTAAGATATTATTGTTATTATTATCATTATCTTCCAGGGAAGAGCAAAAGAGAAAGCAGACATGTAGAGGAAATTTTTTAAAGAGACGAAAAATAACCAGGGAGACTCAGAGAACAATAAATGAAAGTAGAAGCACAAAGACTACATAGTTCTTCCCTAGTCTCCCATTCTGTTTCTTTTCTGCTCTGAGTTTGTCCATCTGTGAAGCTCTAAGGCTCTGCCAGATTCCCTTGGTGCCCCCAATCCCAATGAGGGGCATCGGGTCTTTCCGTCTTCCTCCCTCTCCTTGTGCTGCTTCTAATACTCCATTTCACTCTGCCAGCCCTGCAAAGAACAGGAGCAAGGGTTGAAAGACCTGGAATTTGGGGAATTAGGGCTCCCCCTTCTGTTCTCAGGAGGCAGGTACCTGGGGCTCTGAATCTCCAGATAAAACTCTCAGCAAGCAAAATTGACCTGTACAGAGCACACAAAAGTTATTTACAGTAGTACTTTTCAAAGTTTAATGGACCTTAGAATCACCTGTTCAAATTAAACTCCAACTCTGTAGGTCAAGGTGAGGCCAAGCTTGATTCTGCAAGTGTAACAGGCTCCCAGTTGATGCTGAGGCTGCTGGTCCTTGATCCATCCTGGGGAGTATCCCGGGCTTTACTTTCTGGTTACAACTCTTACAGGACAAAGAGATAGTGTATGTAGTCTTTACAGATATTTTTTTACTTTATAATGGGAAAGGCCTCTGCTTTCCTTAGATCTCTGGAGAAAAGCATTGCATTAATTACGCATTTTTATGGTGACACTATTGTTTAAATATTCTTTGTAAAGAAACAGCTACAAAGTTCAGAGTTAAAATTTAAAAACCAACAGCACAGGTGTGTAGGTTTTAGATTTTTTTTTAAAAGATTTTATTTATTTATTTGACAGAGAGAGATCATAAGTAGGCAGAGAGGCAGGCAGAGAGAGAGAGGAGGAAGCAGGCTCCCCACTGAGCAGAGAGCCAGATGCGGAACTTGATCCCAGGACCCTGAGATCATGACCTGAGCCAAAGGCAGAGGCTTAACCCACTGAGCCACCCAGGGGCCCCTAGGTTTTAGATTCTTGAAAGTCACAATCACCTTTCTATGATCAGAGCCTCTGCCATAAATTTAATCTATTTTCTTCTGGATATTTTCTTCATGTGAGCCATGGTAAGATTATTTTAATGATCTCCAAAATGTAGCCTCAAACAAGTCATTGCCAAGGATGAACCTTATTTAAACAGGGGATCACTTCCTTAACTTTTATTTCTCTTTTTTCAATCAATTATTCATTCAAAAATAAAACTGTGTCAAATATACCTCAATAATGCTGTTAAAAACATAAAATCGTGTTTCTGCTAGATGATCGGCACCATTCTAGGTGCTGGATATGTGTGAACGAAATGGAGTTTACATTCTGTCCTAATGAAGTTTATATCTGAGAACAGGGAGAGAGACAGCAGGCAAACATAATGGGATATCTAGTGAAAGTATATGGAAAATAAGAAATGAGATAAAGGGGAGGAAACAATAAAAGGGGGAAGGTCAGGTCTGTTATTTTGTATCGGGTGCTGGGGGAAGGCCTCACAGGTAAGGTTATCAGGAGTGGGGAAGGAAACAAGCAGGCATCTGAGAGAGAAATGATTCAGGCAGAGAGAAAGGCAAGTGGGGAGCCCCTGAGGCTGGAGGCGGCCTGAAGTGAGAGACGCTGGGGACAGGTCCCTGGGCCTGGGGGTCTGGGCGTGGAGGCCATGTCCTGTGTACAGACCACACAGGCTGGCAGATCATGGAAAAGACTGCAAGGTACCTGTGAAATGGGAAGTCAGTGGTGGATGCGGAAGAGTGATACAATCTGACTCTCAAATTTCCTTTCTGTGAAGAGGCCAAGCATGGAAGCGGGAGCCAGTGAAACAATGGAGTGGACAGAGCTCAGACAGCCTTCTTGCTTGTCTTCCTTTAGCCTTCCTTCAGCTTCCTAGCAGTTTCCTTTCTCCTCTCTATCAAATATTTTTTGCTGTTAAGGTGAAATAAAAAGCCCTTCAGCTTGGAAGCTTATTAAGAGAGGACTCAAGGACTGTTTTGCTTGTCCAAGAATGTGGAGCATAACACTGACTGACAGTAGAAGAAATAAAATGAGAAGCAGTGACATGAAAATAATCTGAGGTTATTCATAGACAAATGACATGGAAATATAGTCCAAGTTTATAATAGAAGGCTTTGGTTCTTGATGTTTTGTCCACAGATGCTCCATAAATGGTAACTACCGTAATCATGAGTTTAGTTATCTTCTGTTGTCAGCTGGGACCCCCTTGTTCCTCAGATGACCTCCATAAAGTTGGTTTTTATCAATGCCAATTCCATGACCTGTGGAAAACAAGTCCCCCTCTTTGATTTCTCCAACTACCTGCACGCTTGGCTCCTTTAAATTCCCGTTTCCTAGTTCCACACAAGCTGCTCCCATGCTTTGCTATATTGTCCCAAATACAGTGTTATGAGTTTTCCAAAGAAACATGTACATATCATGTTTGTGAACAATTTGGACTTTATTGAAGGGTTAATAGGTGAAACTAGAGAAGGATTTATGTCACCAAAGAGTAAAACAAGACATTTCCCAATCACTGAACGCATCAGCCTTCTTGAAATAATTTTCCACAAATGTGGAGCATCCTTGGCCCCACAGTTGTCTCAGTGTTTTCTATCCTGAGGGATCTTAATTTCTCTTCCTTTCTCCCTTCTCCTTACTTTCAACAGTGAAAGGAACCAACTAACTACCACCAACAAAATCCCTGCCTAGCCCCATAGGCAGCCAGTGCCCCACTCCTCAGAGTCCTCAACACCACTCAGAAACAAGATTGGAAGGGCTCTCCTTCAACCTCAGACAGTTATAAAGTGTTCTCCCCAGGAGGAATTCTAGCCAACGGGGGTTTTTAAAGACTCTTCTGGCTTAGTCACTCATCTTCCCAAATGGCTTAGTCACTCATCTTCCCAAATGTCTTCAAAATCCACTTCAGCTCATTTCTATTTCTTCTTCTCTAAATTGGAAGTTAAAATATTTATTCTTCTACCATTCTTTTTCTTGTGACATGTCATTTCAATTCTCTAAAGTTGCTATTTTCCCTTTAACTCACTGGGCCTAGCTAAGATCTCAGAGTTCTTCTCATATCCCACAGCACCCTACTTGGATCCTAGTTTTCTTGAATAACCTGCATATTTGTATCAAGAGTTTTGGCTGTGACCTGCTTGACAATCCCAATAAATGCTCTGCTTGAACTGAGGCCATCTTTGATCTCCTTTCTTTTTCCTTATTATTCACCAATTCTTTTTTGTCCCCCATTTGAGTACTTTCTTTCCTGCCTTTTTCTATTCTCCTCCAAAAAGAATAGGGAGCAACTTTTTAAAAAATGATTAGAACAGTACATATCTTTTACTACATAGCTGTTTTTATTTTTTTTCTCTATTAGAAAGTAATTTTTTTAGTAAGTTCTCTTTAGAGTCACATAACTAGGAAAAAGGAACAATTAATCAATTCTTTAATATAATGTGATAATTGCTTACTAAAAGTATAATAATCTTTTTAAAAAAAAATTTATTAACATATAATGTATTATTTGCCCCAGGGGTACAGGCTTACGTATTTCATAGCACTCACCATAGCACATACCCTCCCCAATGTCCATAACCCACTTACCCTATCCCTCCCCACCACCCCCCAGCAACGCTCAGTTTATTTCTTGAGATTAAGAGTCTCTTATGATTTGTTTCCCTCCCCAGTCCCATCTTGCTTCATTTTTTCCCTTCCTACCCCCACGACCCTCCACCCTTCCTCTCAAGTTCCTCATATCAGCGAGATCATATGATAATTGTCTTTCTCTGATCCACTTATTTTGTTTAGCATAATACCTTCTAGTTCTATCCACGTCATAGCAAATGGCAAGATTTCGGGTTTTTGATGGCTGCATAGTATTCCATTGTATATATATACTACATCTTCTTTATCCATTCATCTGTTGATGGACATCTAGGTTCTTTCCATAGTTTGGCTGCTATGGACATTGCTGCTATAAACATTTGGGTGCACGTGCCCCTTCGGATCCCTATATTTGTATCTTTAGGGTAAATAGCCAGAAAAGTACACTCATCTTAAAAACTAAAAATGTACAATGGATGATACATTTAGGCTAAGATCAGATGTTCATAGTATAAAAATATGAAGAGTATTTTAAAAGCAGTTGCTAGAAGTGACAAATTTTTTAAAAGAAACTTTTTGGGAAGCATTTTATCTTTTTCAAAGAAGAATAAAAGGATGAATTTTTTAGTGTCATAATTTATCCTAAATGTCATTATATCATATACATGTTTTATCTCCACTTGGATGAGTTATCATAATATAAATTATTGCAATGAGTCACACACTGTAAATTACTTACTGAGTAGGGGATGAAGCCAAAAGAGTAAAATTCCAAAGTCTAAGGATAAAATTTTCTGCCACATCTGTTTTCAGTTATATACACTGTTATTGGCATTCATCTTTAGTCTTGTGTTATAATAATCGTGTATAAGCAGTGATTAAATGATTAAGTTTTTGGCTTTGAACGTTAGGCTAATGAGACTGATATCCCAGCTCTGCCTTTTACCAATCATGTGGCCTTAGGTTAAGTTATTCAACATCTTCATGTCTGACTTTCGGCATTTGTAAAATTGGTGTAAAATTTAAATAGTACATGTGGTGATTACAACTTTGTTTAGGTCACAGTAAGAGTTTAATTAATATTAATCCATGTTAATTTATGGCCATTTTTTGGTGTGCTTGGCACCTGCCTAGGCACTGTTGATTGCCTAGCTAGAGGCTTGCCTCCTTCTCTTTCTTGCAGCAGAACCCGTCTTCTGTGACAGAGGTCAAACTGTCTGATGCTCATTTTTCCAAGCCTCCCTTATACTGGGGCACAACCATGACCTGACTCAACCCAATAACCTCAGGATTAGTCTGCTAGAGGAGGGAGGTGGAGGAGACGGTGATGTTGAGATTGTTTATAGATAATATTTTCCTTTCCGTAAAAAAAAAGAAAAACAGAGAGAGAGAGAATTATCTTGAAAAATTCCACCCTTCTTTCCTACTAGACTGCAGGAGCTGAGGGAGACTCTGTGGCCCTTAGGGGGAAGGTGAGGAGGGTAGCCAAAAAGTGAAAGTTAGTAGAGCTGAAAGAAAGAGCCCATGTCCTTGATGACATTGGTGGCAGCTGTGCCAGCCTGGAGAGTGCCTAACTCCAGACACCTTACTGTGTGAAGTAGGATGTATCTTTAAGCCGCTCTTAGTCAGCTATTCTGTTACTTTCAGCCTAAAATGTTACAACTGATAAAGACAGTTCAAAAAATAGCATTGATAACCTCTAAAAAGTGCCAATCAATATTTGGAAATATGTACATAAAGTGGTTTAACATATAAGCTGTATGATATTTTGAGGAAAAAAATAATATTAATCTCCTAGATAAAATTTTGGCCAAGCAATTTGCTCTTCCATACAAAAGGGTCAAGCTGAACTTCCATAAACCAGGGGACACAGACCTATAGAAAAAAGCCCATCCAAGTAAAAACGCTTAAATGAACATAATTTTCTTTAAGATTTTGTTTATTTATTTGAGAGAGATAGAGACAGTGCAAGTTGGAGAGAGAGGGAGAGAGAGTCTGAAGCAGACTCTGGGCTGAGCACAGAGCTGGAGAAAGGGCTTGATCCCATAGCTGTGAGATCATAACCTTAGCTGATATCAAGAGCTGTTGGCCACTCAACAGACTAAGCCACCCAGGCACCCCTAAAAGAAAATAATTTTAATTAAAAAAAATTTTTTTATTATGTTCAGTTAAAAATAATTTTTAAAAAAGCAAACAACAGGGATGCCTGGGTGGTTCAGTTGGTTGAGCATCAGAAACTCCTCGTTTCTGCTCTGGTCACAATCTCAGGGTCCTGGGATTAAACCCTGCATCAGGCTCCACACTGAGCAAGGAGTGTGCTTGAGATTCTCTCTCCCTCTCTCCGCCACTCCCGCTCATCCTTTCTCTCTCTTTCTCTCAAATAAATAAATAAGTAAATAAATAGTATATATTTTTTAATTTTTAGATTTTATTTATTCATTTGAGAGGGAGAGAGAGCAAGTAGGGGAAAGGAGCAGAGGGAGAGGGACAAGCAGGCTCTGTACCACATAGGGCCCCATGTGGAGCTGGATTTCAGGATGCTGAGATCATGACCGGATTGGAAATCAAGAGTGGGAGGCTTAACCAACTGAGCCACCCAGGAATCCCAATAAATAAATCTTAAAAAAAAAAAAGCAAACAACAAAGCTAATCTTTCAGCTTTCTTAAGATTTTCTTAAAGTGTATACTAGACCATAATGTGCTAACTGTGCCAATTTCATATTACTTCCCTACATTATTAATATTCTATTTCCAAAGGATCACATTCTGTTTTCTTGTGAATATTTTTTCTTCCTATTTGACACCTAGGAGTTCATCATTTTCAGAGTGTTTTTTACTTTTTGTTTTTTTTTTTCTGTTTTAATGTATTATTGAAATATAATTCACATATAATACTACATTAGTTTCAGGTGTACCACATATTGTTTTGACAATTCTATACATTACTCAATCTTCCCAAGTGTAGTCACCATCTGTCAACATACCATTATTACAATATTATTGACTAATTCCCTATGCTGTACTCTTAATCTCTGTGACTTATTTATTTTATAGCTGGAAGTTTGAACCACTTAATCCCCTTTATCTATTTCATCCATCCCCCACCTACCACCTCTCAGGCAACCACCAGTTTGTTCTCCAGGACAAATAGGACAAATGTTCTGTTTTTCCCTTTGTTTGTTTGTTTCCTTTGTTTTTTTAGATTTCACATGTAAGTGAAATGATATGGTATTTGCCTTTTGCTGTCTGACTTATTTCACTGAGGTCCATCCATGTTGTTACCTATGGCAAGATCTCATTCTTTTTTATAGCTGAGTAAAATTCCTGGCACGCACGCATGTGTGTGTGTGTGTGTGTGTGTGTGTGTGTGTGTGTAGCACTTCTTTGTCCATCCATCTATTGATGAAACTTGTGTTGCCTCCATATCTTGGCTACTGCAAATAATGCTGCAATAAACATAGGGATGTATGTATCTTTTTGATTCGCTGTTTTCATTTTCTCTGGGTAAATGCCTAGTAGTAGAATTACTACCATATGGTAGTTCCATTTTTAATTTCCATTTTTAATTTTTTCCATTTTTTAATTTTTTGAGAAATCTCCATACTGTTTTACATAGTGGTTGCACCAATTTGCATTCCCACCAGCAGTGTACAGGGTTCCCTTTTCTCCATATCCTTTCCAACACCTTGTCTTTCTGATAGTAGCCATTCTCACAGCTGTGAGGTGATATCTCATCTTGGTTTTGATTTGCATTTCCCTGATGACTAGTGATGTTGAGCAGCTCTTCATTTATCTATTGGCTGTTTGCATATATTCTTTCAAAATGTTTGTTCAGTTCTTCTGCCCATTTTTAAATCAGATTGTTTGGTTTTTGGTGTTGAGTTGTGTAAATTCTTTGTATATTTTGTATATTAATCCCTTATTGGCTATATCATTTACAAATATCTTTTCTCATTCACTAGGCTGCTTCTTTTGTTGTTGTTATTTATGGTTTTCTTTGCTATGCAATTATGAGTGTTCTTTAAATAGTTGACTAATTCTCAAATAAACTTCTGGTTATATTAGTAGATTTTCAAACAATACAAGAATAATAAAATAATGTCTATACTCTCTATGATCACACAACATCTTTATGCCATGACACCTAAATTGCTTATATTTATTCTTAAAGCCTTTAATACCTAATCAAAGCCAAACAATAATATATTTTATAAAGGAAACTTCATACTCATGTACCATTTTCCCTTGGTCAGTCAAAGAAATGGTAACATCTGTAGGATAGAATACCTAGCTTACAATATAAAGATAAGCAGTGTTATTTTCTGCATCATAGTAAAATACATTTTTTATTTAAAAATTACCTGTATAATATATTAAATGTTCCATACATGAAATAATTATACTGAGAGTAAACATTGAACATATGCTGCAACTTGGGCTGAATTTGACAGAGTTTATTTAACTGGTAAAACATACTAGATTTTTGCAGTTTGTGGTAATTACTGGAATCACTTATAGTTTAGAAGGAAAAGTAGATTCATATATGCTTACTGTGGTTTTTGTTTTGTTTTGTTTTGTTTGTTTTTAAGGCTCATGTCTGAAGCCTCAAGTTCTATGGAAAATGTCAGGGTAAAAAGAGATAATCAGATCCAGCAATCCCACTCCTTGGTATTTACCTAAAAGAATTGAAAACATATGTCCACACAAAAACCTCCATGCAAATGTTTATAGCAGCTTTATTCATAATAGCCACAATTTAGAAGCATATAAGATGTTCTTTGGTAGGTGAATGGATAAATAACTATGGTACATCCAGACAATGGAATATTGTGGAAATGAGATATCAAGCCATGGAAAACATGGAGGAAACTTAAATGCATGCTACCAAGTAAAAGAAATCAATCTGAAAAGGACACATACTGTATAATTTCAATTATATGACATGCTGTCAAAGGTGAAACTATAGAGATAGCAAAAAGATCAATGGTTGCTAAGGGTTTGAGGACAGGGATAGATGAAAAGGCAGAGCACAGAGAATGTTTAGGGCAGTGAAAATACTCCTTATGATGTTGTAATAGTGAATACAACATCATTATGCACTTGTCGAAACTCATAGCATGTGCAACACCAAGAGTGAACCCTAATGTAAACTAGGGACTCATGTGATAATGATGTGTCAAACCAGCTTCATCAATTGTAACACATGTTCTCTCTGGTGGGAGATGTTGATAGTGAGGAGACTATGTATGTGTGTATGTGTATGGACAGGGAATATATGGCATGGCTTTGAATCTTTCCCCCAATTTAGCTGTGAACCTAAAACTTCTCTAAAAAAACACCCCAAAATAGCAAGAGATAATCATTCTTGATTTTTTATCATGTGCTTTACACCTTAGAGCAACCATTGTGTGCCAATACTACCACCTATAAGACTATGTGTTCTGTAGATATGACCTCAGTCATCACAACAATCCTATCAGACAGTAATATTCTTAACTTTTTTTTTTTTTT